>BQNB010023906.1:17500-48345 GCA_026074375.1 Tanacetum coccineum | reverse complement strand
AACACCATTTTAGAGAATACTTCTATATAGCATATCTCATAAAATATCAATATAATATTTACATCCACCTTGATACAATATGTCTTTTAATAATCAATTTATTGTTTTTGTGAATTTATTATTTCATAATTCAAGTATTAAAGCACATAACTTTAGAGCGCTTATTTCGGTTTCGCACAAAAAACGATATATATCCAATAGATTTTACACATTGACGTGTATGAACTTCGTGTTTCAATACTTTTAGTATTTGCAATATACTATGTCTTTTTATGTTGGCCAATCATTTCTTTGAGCGCACATTTGAATATTAATTGATTTATGATCCTCATCATGCATAATAGCAAGCAATATATTATATGTAGACAAATTTATCGACGTCGTTTTGTTTTTGATTCCATATAATTCAAGACAAGATAGAATTTATTGAGATCTCATTAGTTATCTGAGGTCCTTGGAACCTTAATGTCTAGTGTCTCTTTATGAGACTATCATGGGTTTTTTATATCTCGAACAACCATCTTATTTTCATGCTTCATATTTTTCATCGAGGATTTTATTTGAAATCGATTTGTCTACCATGTTTGAGGTATATCATAATAAAATAATGTCCTTGAGGGACAACTTATAATCAGAGCATGAGTAGCTGAAATTTTGTTTTTGCCAATGATTTATGTATGGCTGTTAGATTATCCATTGAAAATTTCTTTCGAGGATCAACAGAATATGATAATTCATTTTGAATATGATAATTCATTCTGAATTTGCAGCTACTTCTCTCCTCCTGAAGGAATTATCCTTCTTCTATATCCCGTATATGTGCATTTAGGTGGAGTAATTTGCACAAGAAAAAAAACTGAAATGAGATATGTGTGGTTTATAACCAAAACCAATTATAAAATTGAGGATTTATAATAACATATTGGCATGATGCTAATTTTTGTAGTTGTGCATATTATAATATGGCCCCATACAACAACACAAGTTTATCTCTCATTTTCATTTAATAATTTAGAAGTAATTCATCGCATATTCATGATGAAATACTTACTTTGGAATGTTAGGCTCGCATTGAGCTATTAATCATGCAAACTCGAGGTTGCAATATAATGACCATTTAGACGATGCATCGATTTTAAACTCTAAATGGTTCATACAATGGATTTGTATGCCTACATATATCCACTTGTTTTCTTTCCAGAAAATTGAGGAATTGAGTCCCCATTCTAGTTGATAGATTCACTTCTTTTGAAAGATAACAACATTAGATTGAAGAATCGTGTTCTTCTATAGTTTTGCATCATTAATGACTCGGGATGGTGTAACCGGTCATGCCAAAAATATTATAATTATTGTATTATAAACTTATGTTATGGCTATGATTAGCTTTTACTAATCTTTATATAATGCATGTCGAGGAAGATACAAAAGAATATAATGTATCCTTAATATTTAACTTCGTTCATCATGACAATTTTATATTTCTTTTACGGAGCAAAAATATGTTAGCATAGATTCTTAAATCTATGAATATAGTGTGTAATTATATCTTTGACACACTTGTATTTTGCATACATCACATTGCGTTTTTGCATAAATAGCATTTTTGTTTGCTCCTTTCTTATTTTATTTTGCCACTACTAGTGGTTTGTCATTTCCATATACCTCGACCATATCGTTTACCATGATAAATGATCTTTAAACCTTTATCATTACATTATCACATTCACATGAGGGAATGAATATCTTATATTGATCATTTTATCTATTTCACTTGAGGAAATGAACATTTTGTGTTGATCATTTTATCACATTCGCTTAAGGGAATGAATATATTCATCACATTTCATCTTTTATCTTGCAACTTGAGGTTGCCAACCAGTTTCTTTGAATTAACACGAAAATAGTCAATTCACCACGTCCATGATCACGATATCTACATGATCATCGATATTATTGTCACATTCAGTTGATTGAATGGAGAAAATTTAGTAAATGGGTTTATCGTGTTTGTTCAAATACCCATTGCTTTTTTAAGAAAAAAAAACTTATATCAAAGCATCGTTCTCGATATATGAGCATATTTGAGGCATTAACCATCTCATCGCATATTTTCTTTTTATCATTCAGATCGAATACTCAATATTGCGAAAATGTGCTCGTATTTACAAGAATTTCTTCGTTTTGATGGTCAAATCTTTCTTTTAGATTTTGACATACATATAACGGATCTTTCACCGTTAGATATTCTCTTTTAATTTAGATCCAACACAAAAATTGTGAGACCAAACTCGCTTATGCCTTTTTTATGCAACTTGAGATGCATACAATCATAGCGAGCTTTTGGGATAATTACTTGCTTTTGCGTGGTAATCTACCCTTTAGATAAAACCATAATTTAACAAAACTTTCATCGTTGAGTATTCTCTTTTGAGGTCATCATGAAAAAGAAGATGGGAGAATACCACTGTTGTGGCACACTCTTGTAAAGAGGCCTTATTTTTAGCTTTGATTGATTATCCCAAAAGTTAGATGAAACTCAGCATGAAGAGTCCAAGGGAGATGGTCTTAGCCATGATATAAAATTACTAATCATCATAAAGAGAGAAGATATTATTGATTAATGATCCGGGAAATGTGCTTTTAATTGAATTATTTGAGCTAATAGCCTTGCAAAAACAACATTTCTTAATGCTAATAGACAGACATGGGACCATCGGGATGATGCATCAATTAATACCATAAAGTATCAAAAAATGGTCCACCCGAAGGAGTAATTGGCTCACAAATGTCTCCTAGAATTCTTTCTAGAAATAAAGGAGATTATTTTTCAAGTTTATTGATTGAGGGCCTAGTTATCATTTTTTTCAAGAGAGCATGCTCCACATGATAAATCTTTTATTAATAGGATTTTGAGATCCTTTCGTGGATGCCCATTTGAGCCCTCAATTATTCTCCTCCTCATAATATCACCCGGATGACCCAATCGATCATGCCGAAGGGTAAATATTTTGGGATCTACACCCTTTCGGGTAGAAACCATATTTATTTCTGTCTGATTTGTGTATGTAAAATACAATCCAGGAGATAGACCTTTCATTCTTTCTATTATGGACTTTTTTCCATTTTTAATGGATGTAATTGAAGATACTCAATTTTATTTTGAGTCATGGTTTCAAGATGATAACCATTGCGTCTTATATCTTTAAAACTTAGTAGATTTCTCCTAGATCTACTAGAATACAACACATCATTTATTATTAACTTTGTACCTTTATGTAACACCACACAGGCTTTGCTAGAGCCTTCAATCAAGTTGCTAGTACCACATGATAAAACTTAAGGTTTTATCTTTTTTTCTTTATAACATAACATATGGTTATGTTGAATCAAATTAGAACTTGAGGTTCTAATTATTATTATTTTTGAACATAACATGAGGTTATGATATTGATTCTCTTGAGGGAATCATAGTAGAAGTTTAGGTTCTTTAAACCATCATATTCATAACTTGATGTTATGTTGTTGTGATTCTCTTAAAGGAATCTGTAACAACCCCAAAATCAGGTAGCAGCGGAATAGTAACCATTCGGAGGTGCTACTTAAGTACACACAAACAAGTATAGAGAAAATGACCAAGAATTGACGTTTTAAATATAATATTTCATTTATAGCAAAACATCAGAGGTTAATAATTAGGTCCCATAAGTTTTTGATGTCTATAAACATCAAACATACATTTAAACATAAATTCACAAGATGACTTAAGTTTATGAAATACAAAAGTAGCATATTATTTAGATAAAACACAGAAATCCTTCTTCATTGGATAATCCGCCACGGCTCCCTTCAGTCTTTCATACCCTAGACCTGGAAATTTACATGATAAAAGTCAACAAAAGGTTGAGTGAAAATCATAGGTTTATTGGTTAATTGGTGGACCCAAGATCGATGTAATTATGGGACTCTAAAACACAATTTAGTAGTCCAAAACGTTTTTTATTGCTCTAAGCTCATGAACTCGAAGCCTTTAACTAGTTTGCTGCCCCAATTGTATAGGATTTTTTGGGCTTGCAAACACCTAAAAGTATTCTCAATGTTTAATGCACCATGGTCAACTTTGTGACAGGAAATTCCAGGTGGGGATTGTAAGCCCCGATAGATTATATCAACAACACTTGCGCTCACTACAATAGCAATTGCAGGTTGCATGATATAGTGGCGGACTTTATTGGATTAGTGGTAAACTTAGGCAATAATATTCAGGCAGTAATCTGGATAGCATAAAGTTTTTTAAAAACTTTGAAAACACTAGAAAAAACACTTTGTTGTCCAATAGTAAAAATAAGCACTTTAATTAACCCGTAGAGTTTGTAAAAAACAAGTAAGTATGTTAAAAAGGGGGCTGGCTAAGATTGAACTCACCTTGAGTACTGATAGTCCAATAATCACAGATAAAAAATGTCACGCAAAACGTTTGATGCAACCTATTTAAATTAAGGTCGTATAAGTACCGAGTACTTCAATTTATAACATTCAATATAATATCATAGTAGTTACGTTGTGCTATCGTTCGGGCTATCATAATTAAAGAGGTCATGACATGACGTTCGAGGGGTTTGGAATACTTTAAATCGTAAATCAACTACATCGTCGATACGCCATCCGAGAGGCCTCATTATTGAAACTTCCCTTAGTAATTTTAGCACTTTTGTAACCACTAAATATTCTATTATAGCATAAATCAACGAATAATCGTTTTAGTAAAATAATATTTATAAAGTGAAACGTGATAAATATACTTTATTCCGTAAAAAATGACTTAATATGGTCGTTTTTAAGCACAGTTGCTCGCGTTTCTTACGTCCACGGTATTGTAGTAAGACGACGCGATCAAAATATTACATTTTTTGTTTTTAAGATTCTGAGATGAATAGTTAAAATTTATGTTCATATAGCCGTTTGTCGTTTTAGGCTTTAATTGGGGGTAAACCTTGTTTAATAGTAATAACTTATTCGTTTTTTACCGATTTCAGTTATTACTTCGAGTAACCCGTTTTTGTTATTATAAATAGGTATTATATTTTATAAAGAATAAATTCACTGTGTGGAATAGTGATTTTTACTGTTCATTGTTTATAAATACTTTATAAACTTTAATATATCGAATCTGTCGTATTTACTCGATTATAGTTCCGTTTCTTAACGTTTCTTGGTGTTTACGATCTCGTAATCAAAAGTTCTATATCATATTTTTAGATGTTTATAATATTTAAGTGCTGTATATGAATAGTAACTTTTTATAAAAATAGTTTTATAACAAGTACTTTATAGTCGTAAACTCGTTTTTAACGTATCTTTTTAGTTATAGATCGGTTTTTTTTTGCGAGTTTTCTTTTCATTATGGAATCGTCATGAGGTATTTTATATTATAAATCCTATATATTCAAAAGCCACGCCTAAGATTCGAATTAAAAACAGACCTATGTATTTAAGTTGTTATAACTTTCTATAAAAAAACTTGTTTTTAGGTATTTTTTTAACTTATTTACTATAGAAAACTCTTATAACTATTTTACATATGTGGTACTTATATTAAAGTCCAATTTCATCCCTAGTCCTTGTAATTTCATTGTAACAAGTTTAAACCCTTTTACTTGCATGGTTTTAACATGTGAAGTTTAAGAAACCTTCTAAAACCCTATATTTAACCTATAAAACATGTTTTTACTTACATCCATAGGTTAACATAACTTTTATTTTTACTTTTCCTTGGCTATTTAGGATCATATGATCATAAGATTTAAGTGCATATAATCATAAAACATAAATAATAACTCATTTTTCATATTAGAAACAGTCCTTAGTGGTTGGATTATGGCATTTATTTCAACTGTAACACATACAAATTCATAAGAAATAAAGTATAAAGAATTAAGAAAACCTTATTGATGATGTAATAGGATTGTTAAAATGAATGCTAAACCCGTTGTTTAGACTGAAATCCAAGCTTTTCAAGTTATACCCTAGTTTAGGTTTCCAAAACCTAATCTGTGACAAGAAACTTGCTAAATCCCTTTCAAAGCTTAACCAACACTTGAAACCTTCTTAGAATACCTTAAGTATGTTGGGTATAGGGTTGTATAATCTTAGAAAATCAAGTTATGGATTTTGTTTGGAGGCTATATGGTGCCGTGGGTTTTAGGGTGAAAAAGGGAGAAGAAAAATGAATTTTGCATGTAAGAGTTTATGGAAAGATCACTTATGCATGCATGGTATTTATAGTATAAATATCTTGCTAACTTAACCATGGTTACTTTCTAACCCTAGGTTAAAGTTTACATGACAAGTTGTAAAGGTGTAAGAGTTTACTTTATAAAATATCTAGATATTTATGTATAAGATGTAAACTTTGAAAAGTCTTGGTCCTATCTTAAAAATTCGGCATATATATGTATATAAGATGTAATTTTTGATTATTTTGAGTATTGGGTTATAATCGTGGGGTATTAGTTTAGGGCGTAGTTAGGTTTTAGAACTTACGCGGATGCCCCTAAAGCATTTATCGTGAAACGTATAAGCTTTTTCACGTAGCAAAATAAAATAAGATGAACAAAGTTATTAATTATCCTTCATAATAATCATTATAACACTTGCTTGATTGTAAAAATTGTAATTGTTTAATGCACGTTTACATTGTATGATCTTTTTCAGTCTACGCGATTTATCTTAACGATACTTTAAAATAAAAAAGTGAATGCGTCCGAGGAAAAAAAAATTGTGAAATTAATAGTATTGAAACATGACTGAAGAATACGGGAATATGGAATGTTACAGTCTCCTCCGGTTAGAAGAGCCTTGTCCTCAAGGCTTAAGTTGCGGCACTTGAGGAAAGTACGGATTCAGAGAAGAGATTCGGATATTTCTTCCGGAATTGGTCTTCACGTTCCCAAGTATACTCAGCTCCTTGCCGAGAGTTCCAACGTACTTTGACCAATGGGATTCTTCTTCGCTTTAGCTTCTTCACATCTCGTTCCACTATCTCAATAGGTTCTTCGACAAATCGCAGATTTTCATCAATCTCGATCTCGTCCAAAGGCACTTGAACATCTGGCTCAGCCAAACATTTCTTGAGGTTTGACACATGAAACGTGTCGTGAACACAACTCAGCTCCTGGGGTAACTTTAGTCGATAAGCTACTGGTCCAACACGCTCTACTATTTCGAACGGTCCCACATACCGTGGTGCCAGTTTTCCTTTCTTACCAAATCGTACCACTCCTTTCCACGGAGATACCTTAAGTAACACTCGGTCTCCAACTTCGAATTCAAGAGGCTTACGTCTCTTATCAGCATAGCTTTTCTGACGACTTCTTGCCGTTATCAACCTTTCCTTAATCTGAAAAATCTTTTCTGTCGTTTCTTGCACAAGTTCTGGTCCAATAAGCTGACTTTCTCCAACTTCAGTCCATATCACGGGGGATCTACATTTCCGCCCGTACAGAGCCTCGAATGGTGCACACTTAATGCTCGTGTGGTAACTATTATTATAAGAAAACTCAACCAACGGGAGGTGAGTATCCCAACTGCCACCAAAATCCATAACACAAGCTCGTAGCATATCCTCCAGCGTCTGAATAGTACGCTCACTCTGACCGTCGGTCTCAGGGTGGTAAGCCGTACTCATATGTAGTTTTGTACCTAACGCCTTCTGGAGAGCTTGCCATAAGTGTGACGCGAATCGACCATCACGGTCTGAGATGATTGACACCGGCACACCATGTCTTGCTACGATCTCGTTGATATAAATTCTTGCCAGCTTCTCCGTTTTAAAATCTTCACGAATGGGTAAGAAGTGAGCCGACTTGGTCAATCTATCTACAATGACCCAAATCGCATCATACCCACTGCTGCTTCTGGGCAACTTTGTGACTAAGTCCATTGTTATCTTCTCCCATTTCCACTCTGGGATTTCTGGTTGTTGAAGTAATCCTGAGGGTTTTTGATGTTCGGCTTTGATCTTAGAGCACGTAAGACACCTGCTAACGTACTCAGCAATGTCTCTCTTCATACCAGGCCACCAATACAAGTCTCTCAGATCATGGTACATCTTATCTGCACCCGGATGTATTGAATACCTAGAAGTATGAGCCTCATCCATAATCAATTTCCTTACACCACCAACTGATGGAATCCATATACGATCGAAGAAGTAAATTTCACCATCACCTCGTCGTTCAAAGTGTATTTCTAATCCTCTTAGCCATTCAGCTGGGGCTTTGAGATCCTTGGAAGCTTCACCCTGTGCTTCCAAAATCTTAGTCTTAATTCCAGAATGGATAGTAATACTCATAGCACGTACTCGCCTTGGCTTGAGCCTTTCTTTTCTACTCAAGGCATCAGCCACCACATTTGCCTTGCCCGGGTGGTATTTGATCTCACACTCATAGTCACTGAGTAGTTCGATCCACCGCCTTTGGCGCATATTCAAATCTTTCTGGTCAAAGATGTACTGGAGACTCTTGTGGTCAGTGTAGATAACACTTTTCGTTCCATAAAGATAATGTCTCTAGATTTTAAGAGCGAACACCACCGCACCCAGCTCCAGGTCATGGGTGGTATAATTTTTCTCATGCGTCTTCAACTGTCTTGACGCATACGCTATTACTTTGCCCTTCTACATCAACACACACCCAAAACCTTGTTTTGATGCATCATAATAGACCACATAGTCATCGGGTCCATCGCGGAGTGCTAACACAGGAGCATTGCATAGTTTCTCCTTTAGAATTTGGAAAGCTTCATCTTGCTTATCGCCCCATACATAAGCCTTATTCTTTTGAGTCAACAGGGTGAGGGGCTTGGCGATCTTGGAGAAATTCTCAATAAATCTCTGGTAGTAACCCGCCAATCCTAAAAATGAACGGATTTCAGTTGACGATTCAGGAGTCTTCCAGTTCTTGACCGATTCAACCTTGCTAGGATCCACGTGGATACCGTCACGGTTGACCACATGTCCTAGGAACTGAACTTCTTTCAACCAAAACTCGCACTTTGAAAATTTGGCGTATAACTTCTCTTTCTTGAGTAAATCTAGAATCGTCTTCAGGTGAACTTCATGTTCTTCTTCTGACTTTGAGTAGATTAAGATGTCGTCAATGAACACAATTACAAATTTGTCCAAATATGGTTTGCAGACGCGGTTCATTAAGTCCATGAATATTGCTGGTGCGTTTGTCATCCTAAATGGCATGACTGAGAACTCAAAGTGCCCATATCGGGTTCTAAACGCAGTCTTCGGTATATCTTCCTCTCGAACTCTCAACTGATGATATCCTGAACGAAGATCTATCTTGGAGAAACAACACGCACCTTGTAATTGATCGAACAAGTCATTTAATTCTGGGAGAGGATAACGGCTTGAAGATTCAAGTAATCTTATGACTTATGAAGGACAAGAACTAGAGAGAGAGAGTGGGTTGGATGATCTTAGAGAGAAAGTAACATGGAATGGATGAAGTTTATTGAAATGAATGTAACAAATGGAACAACCAACCCCTCTCCAAGGCTAGGAGAGGGTTTATATAGTACATGGATGGCCGGCCCATGGGCTATGATGGGCTTCCCATGGGTCTTGGGCCGGACTAGATTACTATTCTAATCATTACACTAACTACGAGCTAAGACTATTACAACTTGGAAGTGACCGACACTTTTTGTGTTTCCAACAATCTCCCCCTAAGGGAGGTCACTCCATTTTACAAATCTTTAAGCCTAGCATACAATGCTTTGTCTTGAGTCTTTAGCTCGTCCTTTTGACATTCTCCTGTGAATATGTTGTAGTGATCATTGATTTCTGGATAGAGCTTGTTCCTTGAACTTGAATTTGACATTGTGATCTTGAGCATCTTGAGATCATCAACCAAGCACAATCTCTTCGCCATCTTGAAACTTTGCCATCTTGTGAACTTGCGACTTCTGGACCGACATGCTCATACCTTTCTTGATTTGTTGATTTGGAAAGCTTTAATGTTGCATCTTTCTTGAAATTCTTTAACTTTAACACTTTGTCACTTCGAGAAAGACGTACGGTATCAGAGTAGCGGAAGTCTTGAAACATGTACTTGAGCTTTCATGATGTCTTTATGTTTTGTCGGTCGGGTATGAGCATGTGGCTATAGATCTTGTGAGTCAACTGGAATCAGGTACCTCCACCTCCATCTTTAAGTATCCTGCATTAAAACAGTTAGCAATAAAGCGGGGGGACGAATATGGCTTTGTCATTCGCCCGGGTTTGGTTGGAGTAACCTTCGAATCCGTGAGGATCGGGACCGGTGATAGATAGATTCAATTAAATTAAGAAGAATTTCTTGACAAGATTTCCAGTAAAGTATTAAATCTTTTCTACAAATAAGTATTGATTCATCGTACTCAGATGCTTCTCTTTATCGGAAGTCTCAAGCACGACAGCACGATAAGAGTAAACAGTGGTTACTATCTCACCGATTGATATAGAAAAATTGATTGAAAAAATCAATCGGTATATCACTTGCTCAAAAATAGTTTGTGACCACACCGAGAGTGTTAATCATTCAAAAATTTATTACATCCCGTTGATCCATTTCCTGGAACAAGTTTGATTCTTATAGAATCGCACCATCGTTTCTTTCCAGTTGTCACAAGTTTGATTCATAAAGAATCTCACAAGTTACCTACCATGAGCTTGTTTGATGTTGGCTCAAGCAGGATTTCCATCTTCATTGTGAATACCTAAGTATCACTCGGATGTTCTGGCAAAATCACAAGGATCTTGCGTAGGACTCTAATGATATTACTTGATATTCACATTGTGTGAGATAACAAGCTAAATTATGACAAGTGTCCTAATGAGATTAATGGATGATCTCTTTTGGCTCTAGACTCAATTGTGCACTTTTAATTTTAGTGATCGGAGGCTGGAGCTGAGTGCCACCTTTTCAATATCAACTAACTCGGAGTGAGAAAGTCAATAGAAATGAGTGTATCTCTGTGAGTTTTGAAACAAAGTCTTTCTGACTTTGAGTGGCTGGGAGGGGTTTGTGCATAGCGTCACTGGGTCCATGACTGTCTTCAATGTCAGACAACACCTAAGTGTTTCTGACAGCATATGTATTGACCCGGTTTCTACCTAAGTGTATGGAGGGCTTCTTTCTTTTCACCCTTTATCCTTACATTTCTTTTTCATTCTTCAACCCCTTCAATGCTTATCGAGACTTCATAACTAACACCTTGTTGGGTTTGTTCCAGTGTTAGCTCCATCTCAGTCGGCATTATTCCCGATTCTCACTTTTTCTCCTTTTTAATCATACCTAAGGACTTCTACACTAACTAGTGGATATCCCTGGGCAGATCCCTCCGGTTCTGGCTGGATCATGGGATTTGAATACCTATACCTAACCACCTTATTTGTTCATCATGGACACCTGTTTCAAACTCCTGATGTGCAGGTGCTTCAAAGACATCTGTAGATTGCATAGTTTCCTCTACTGGAGCAGATTGGCTAGCAGATTGCTTATGAGTCTTAGAACCTGTAGTAGTCTTTCCTGCTGTCGTGGTTGTCTTTTCTCTTGGAGCACTGGTAGATTCAGGTTCTTTTCCTGACCTTCTTCTTTTGGACCCCCGGTCTGTTCCAGCGGAGGGTTCTTGATCATCATCTGCTCCGTCTCGAGGTCTTTTTATTGTGACCGTATCGCCATAAGTATCTAGCAGAATTTTGTCGGCTTTATACGCATCAACTAATGCCTTGTAGAGCTGCCTTTGGATGTCAGACCTGTTGATAGATTTGTTAGCTTCCATCTTGTCAATTAAGATCTTTTTCAGCTCTAGTTCCGAAAGATTAGCAGCTACAGCATGAGACGTCTTGGCTTCCTTTGAAGATCGTACCAGAACCTCAGACTCGAGTTGTTCGTTTACTAACTTCTCAATTTTTGGTGTGATCTTCGAGACTTCATTCTTGACTTGTTCCTTGATTACGTTCTTCATTCCTTCATCGATTGAATCAAGAAATTGTTGATTTTCAGCTTGAGCCTCTTCTCGAATTCTATCAGACTTCAGTTGGACTGCAACATCTACTGCTTCCTGCATTTTATTTGCCAGGTACTGGTCAACGATGCCAGGAATGGAAGAGAGTGCTTCAGCATATTGATTTGTTTGTTTGAATTCCGAGAAGTTGTCTTCTAACGCTTTTAGTCTGTTATCAAAGCCAATCAACGAACCAAAGTTAGGAAGATTTAGAAGTGAGTAGCTTGTAGTAGTAGCCGGTGTACGGATTGGTGGTTGTTTTAATTGAGTGAAGAGAGGAGTCGGTGTTGGAGGACAATTGGTTGGTGCAAAGAAAGATGGCTCCGCAATGGCAGTGACAGGAATATTTACTAGAAAGGTAGCTTCAGCATTATGTCCAAATATAGCATCAACACCGGTATCTTGATTTGGATTTAGCATGTTGGAGACGAAGCCAGATGATACAGAAGAACTTTGTTGTTGACCATCGGGATTTACCGGAGTTAGGGTCACATGAGTGTCTTCAATTTCCTGGGTTGCTTGAACCTGGGGAAATATAACATCTGTCATTACATCATCTCTTCCTTCAAGATTGGCATTGGTATCTCTGTCCGCCTCATTGCCTTGGTCCTCTACATATGTAGCATCTTCATCAGTTTCATCTTCATGTGTTGTTTCATCATCATGAGTTGTGAGCTTTGGATGAATAAAATCATCACCATCATCTTCAGATTCAGTCTGTGCTTATTGTCTTCGCTTTTTGCCCCAATGTGAGATTCCCCAGAGAGCGAATTTGTCGTAGTTGACTATCACTTGACTCCACATTGAGTTGGGCACTAAGTCTTCTATCCATTTAATATGCCCGTAATCTGCAGCCTTGGTCTTCGTAACTGAAGTAGAGTACTTGCGGCTTGACTCACCACCACGTAGGTACTCAAGGTCGTTATTGATGAAGTGATGAAACGGTATGACATGACGACCTTGAGAATTTGGAACCAACGGTAGTGGCTTTCGCAGATCATGAGGATATTGGCGGCCTTCGGGGTTGATCCAGTCCAATTTTTCTGTTGTGGCTTTGTAGACTTCTTCACAAAAGTATTCAAGTTCAGTCAAGCTCTTGCATGTTCCTTTCATCAGCTCAAATGTTGGACCTGCTAACAATTCAGGTGTTAGTGTTGTAACATTTAGCCGGTTCATCACAAAAGCTGAGAAGTCAAATGTTGTGTCTGTTAGCTCATCGAATGACTCTCGAGGGTCTTGTCTTCTTGCCAGATTGCTTAGCCAAGGTTGGACGGATTCATGAACAGCAGGTACAGACTTGTTCCATGCATGATCAGGAGAAGGTAGTCGTTTAGGTTGTTGAAACCAGTCAGGAAGAGGATGGACCTCTTCTTCCGGTTGTTCATCATGGACACCTGTTTCAAACTCCTGATGTGCAGGTGCTTCAAAGACATCTGTAGATTGCATAGTTTCCTCTACTGGAGCAGATTGGCTAGCAGATTGCTTATGAGTCTTAGAACCTGTAGTAGTCTTTCCTGCTGTCGTGGTTGTCTTTTCTCTTGGAGCACTGGTAGATTCAGGTTCTTTTCCTGACCTTCTTCTTTTGGACCCCCGGTCTGTTCCAGCGGAGGGTTCTTGATCATCATCTGCTCCGTCTCGAGGTCTTTTTATTGTGACCGTATCGCCATAAGTATCTAGCAGAATTTTGTCGGCTTCATACGCATCAACTAATGCCTTGTAGAGCTGCCTTTGGATGTCAGACCTGCTGATAGATTTGTTAGCTTCCATCTTGTCAATTAAGATCTTTTTCAGCTCTAGTTCCGAAAGATTAGCAGCTATAGCATGAGACGTCTTGGCTTCCTTTGAAGATCATACCAGAACCTCAGACTCGAGTTGTTCATTCACTAACTTCTCAATTTGTGGTGTGATCTTCGAGACTTCACTCTTGACTTGTTCCTTGATTACTTTCTTCATTCCTTTATCGATTGAATTAAGGAATTACTGATTTTCAGCTTAAGCCTCTTATCGAATTCTATCAGACTTCAGTTGGACCGCAACATCTACTGCTTCCTTCATTTTATTTGCCAGGTACTGGTCAACGATGCCAGGAATGGAAGAGAGTGCTTCAGCATATTGATTTGTTTGTTTGAATTCCGAGAAGTTGTCTTCTAAAGCTTTTAGTCTGTTATCAAAACCAAACAACGAACCAAAGTTAGGAAGATTTTGAAGTGAGGAGCTTGGAGTAGTAGCCGGTGTCAGGATTGGTGGTTGTTGTAATTGAGTGAAGAGAGGAGTCGGTGTTGGAGGACGATTGGTTGGTGCAAAGAAGGATGGCTCCGCAATGGCAGTGACAGGAATATCTACTAGAGAGGTAGCTTCAGCATTATGTCCAAATATAGCATCAACACCGGTATCTTGATTTGGATTTAGCATGTTGGAGACGAAGCCAGATGATACAGAAGAACTCTGTTGTTGACCATCAGGATTTACCGGAGTTAGGGTCACATGAGTGTCTTCAATTTCCTGGGTTGCTTGAACCTGGGGCAATACAACATCTGCCTTTACATCATCTCTTCCTTCAAGATTGGCATTGGTATCTCTGTCCGCCTCATTGCCTTGGTCCTCTACATATGTAGCATCTTCATCCGACTTTTCTCCTTCAACATCCACCCCTTCAACTTCATTGTCACTGTCTTCATCATCTGAGGATGAAACATGAGAGGGTGTATGAACTATAGGATCGAAGGTGTCATCTTCATCAGTTTCCTCTTCATGTGTTGTTTCATCATCATGAGTTGTGAGCTTTGGATGAATGAAATCATCACCATCATCTTCAGATTCAGTCTGTGCTTCATCATCATCATCTTGATCATCTTGACTTTTGAGTTCATCATCTCCACTTTTAGCATCATCGTCATCATCTTGAACGTTCTCATCATCTTCATTTTTATCTTCATCTTGATCATCTTCACTTGACTTCCAGGAGATATCATCATCTGAGTCATAATCAGGTGCATCGGGAACCCCTGGTGAAACACCAGTTCCTTCATCTGCACCAGACCCGCTGGCATGAGAGCTGTGAGTCTCTTTACGGCTTCTCTTGGTGATTATCTTGAGTTGCTCAGCTTCTGTCAAAATCGCCTCAGAGATAGTCTCTAACTCTTTAGCCTTCTGCTTTCCTTTTCCAGTCTTCTTGCCTTTCTTTTCTTTGGGGACTGTGGGAGGCTTCTGCTTAGTGGTTGCATCAGAATCAGCTTTCTTCTTACTTGCTTTTGTCTTTGGAGGAATCTTTCCTGAAGCAATAGCATAATACTCTTTGTATGATTCAGAGTTGCGGATGTCCTCGTTTGTTAACTCTGCTGGTAAGATAGTCCCGTACAACTGAGTGTCTTCATTCCTTGAGATGACATTGATTGTCGTGAACATTGGGTCATCTCTGGCATAGTGCCAATTAACCTTGTTTCTTCGAGGAATTGAAGGGTCTTTAGCCATGACAAAGTTGACGATTAGCTTGGTAAAACGAGGATAGTACATCGCATTGCCCTTCTTCGTATTCTTGTTCTCAATCTGGTAAATGAAGTCCTCCCACAGAAGATATGCATAATCAACCTTTTTGTTATTGTACATTCCCCATAAGATTTGAGCTTGAGAGAGACGAAGACTGTCGTAGGATGTTTTACCACTGAGACATTTGTTGATGATAGCAGCAAATGATCTCTAGGGTTGATGCAACTTATTGACATTGACATCAGTGATCTTTCTTATTTCTCCAGAGTGACCAAGACTGGCTAGAAATGCAAGAATCTCCTTCTCAAGAGGTGGTTCTTCAAACTTCTTATTACCGACCTTAGGGCAAATTTGAAGGATATCTCTGAATTGATCAAGATTAAGAATGTGCTTTTTGTTGTTCATCTTGAATCTGACAGATCAGTTATGCACATAAGCAGAGACCCAGAATTCTTGCATATAGATCTCTGGAACATCAACAGTGACTTGGAATGCCTTGTAGAAAGGAGTGAGCTTTAACACATCGTAGACTACTTGAAGAGTTGCTTCCTTTGATGTGACATCCGAGCTTAATCGAAGATTGCATTTACCAATCTTAAGTCGGTTGGCAGGAGCAACTAAAGCATCATCCAAAGCAATCTGATCTGCTACTGTAATTTCCATGAGTCTGTTTAAGAAAGAGTGAGTGCAGTTTATAATGTGACATAATCATTCATACATGAGAACCTTTATGACTTTTAGCACTTTTTAAGATCAATCATCTTAGATAGACTAATAGCGTATGAGACAAAGGCACCTATCCTAACAACTAAGTTGAATGTAGTTAACCTTGGTTTTGTCAAGCTTTTAATGTCTATTTTATACTAAGAGACTTGTTTAATTTAACCTTAGTTAGAAAAAAAATATGATCTTAAGTGTGTTAAGTCGAAACTTGTTAAGTGTTAAACATCTTTACTCATTCGGTCCACAAAGAATACACCTCAATCGGTTTGCATTGACTATCACTCGTTTGGTGCATATAAAAATTTACTCGATCGGTCCATACTAAGTGTCACTCGTTCGGTCCACGCTTGATGACACTCGTTCAATTCTCATTAAAATTTGCTCGATCGGTTCACACTAAGTGTCACTCGTTCGGTCCACATTGTTTCGGTCCACATAAGTAGTTTATTCGTTCGGATCTATCCTGCATTAAAATAACACTCATTCGGTTCTCATTAAAATTTGCTCGATCGGTCCACACCAAGTGTCACTCGTTCGGTCCACACTTGATGACTCTCGTTCGGTTCACACTTATAAATCATATCGTTTTGGTCTCTTAAGTTGACTCTATGAATTCCGCATATTTAACCATTTTACAATAACATAAGATTAGCTTAAGGGATGAGCAATTCCATTAATCGTTAGGAGCCTACCTATGCATTTTTTGAGTTTGTTGATGCGGTTTTATCGGCCGAAACGAGCAACACATCCAACACATAGACAATCCGAAGAAAAACTAACACTAATGAGATCAACAAGAACAATTGCTCGTATCCTAAAATTGACCAAATGATCATGATATAGCTATCCCACACATAACTCATACAATTTATACAACATATAAGCATAACCCTACGTTTTCGAGCACAAAATCATATCAAGAACACACTGAGATCAAAGCAAATGACAAAACTGTATAATATATTGATCTACACTCCAATCTGAGCAAAAACGCCTCATTCAATTTGTGTTTTTATCTTGCTTTCGATTTTTGATGAACCCTAATTTGAAGTTAGGTTTGATCGAGATCAAACACCATGAAAACAAAATTCGAATAGGATTATGACCTTTTTGTAGTGTAAAGGAACAAATATAAAAAGTACCTTAATCTTGATATGATCATGAGAGAAGGATTTAAAGGGTGCAGATTTGAAGTGTTGTTGTATGTGTGTGTGTTTTTGAGTGTGTGAGAGTGTGTGAACAGTTGATAGGAAACGGGGTGGGATGGTAGTTTAAGCCCAAAACTTAATCTTAACAATTTAGGCCCCTCATGATTACTCACTTAATTAATTTTGCAATTAAGTTTATAAGGTGTATTCGAAGTTAAACAATAGCAACAAATAGTCCCTAATGTTTTATACTCTCTTATCCTATAGACTTATTACGCAAAATACATCCAAAGGAGAAACAAATAACCACATAAGGCTCAAACAAGTTAAACTTAAATAATTAACAGACCAAGAAATATTCTTTACGTTTTAAAACCTTTTCTCTAAAAAAATACTCATTTATTCATGAAAAATTTTTTGAATAATTTAACTTTTTCTGCCCCCTCAAAACAATGACGCCTATTCTATTTAAAGAGCTGTAGTGGTTGTTTGAGAAGTCAAATGTATCTTTAAAAATATTTTCAGATGATGGAATGATTTTATATGTGAAAAACAACAAACACCATGGTAAATAAGATTTCTCTTATTTATACTCATAAATGCACTGAAACGTACACTTATGGAAATATAGATCAAGCACAGGGCGGGTAGTGAATTGCATAAGAAATCACAAGCCTTTCAATAGGTTCATAGAGATAGACCCAGCCCCGAAAAAAAATTCCCGTTGTTAGAAACAACTGTCCTTTTTTAGACGACAGTTTTCCTCAAGGTGAAAAGCGGTACTATCTGAAATAATAGCAAAGCCATATGCATAGTTTTGGAAACATTAGAAAACTTCTGCTCGAATAACTTCATTTAGCAAGCTCGTATCATTGTTGAATGACATTCCTAAGACCGTAAATGTATCGATTTTTCAGAAGACAAGCCATTTGAAAACTTAAACTTTTTATATTTTTCTCATTTTTTAATTTTTTAATTTTGTAATTGAAAAAGTTTTAATATAAAAAAAGAAAAATATTTTGGTTTTTTTTTTTTGAGGTATATTATGATACATGTGATACAAAGGATAGTTCGAATTAGGTACCAACCACTATTCGTCCCCCAATGTCTCTTGCCAACTTTTTTAGAGTCTCCGGCGTAAAACACGCATACCCAGCTTGTTGATTAGAAATTTAATTCTTTCTCGCGGCAGAGCTTAGTGAGATGTCCGCCAATTGAATACTCTGTAAGACAAAGTAAAGTTCGATCACCACATTTTCTACATGCTCCTTGATGAAGTGAAAATCTGAATTCTATATGCTGATCTGAATGATGTACTTGTGCGAAAAGCAAAGGCAATAGCCTTTGTTATCACGTGCATTGGAACTTTATTGAATCCAAATCCATTAAGTCGGTAAGTTGTGATCTCATCGAAAGGACTTGAGCACAAAAGACCGGACAAAGCAATATAGTTCAGCTACCGTACTGGATAATCGCAACGCTTTTCCTGCCTATTAAATACCAGCTCACAATCTCTCACCCAAAATTGTATACAACTAGATGTGCTACGGCTTTGTATCATGACAACCACATGGATCCCGCATCTGCAAATGCTGTTTGTGCAAAGGAAGAATCCTTCGGATCACCCAAGGACCCTGATGTAACGGTTCCTTTTAGATTACCGAATAGGATCCTTTTACCACCGCATCCTAAGTGCTTTTCCGGTAGGCACGAGCCCTAATATTGGGCAACACATTCATATAGCAGATTGAGCAGAGTCTACTGGCTGTAGATAGGAGGTGCCAATCATACCACGATAGTGTGAACAGATCTCAGCTTTCCTTCTTTATCCTCATCCATTTTGGATTTACACCGAGCCATGGGAGTATCCACCTGGGTCACAAGATTCAAGAGCCATATTTCTTTAGTATTCAAGAGCAAATTAGATTGGTTTATGAAGATACCTCTAGACTTTGAGAAATCTGTATCCTAAAGAAAAATGAGATTTTACCCATCATCGTCATCTTGAATTTTGAACACTATGATTTTTTGCAAATATATCACAAAGTTCAAGGAGTAGATGCAGCAAAGATAATGTCATCGACATAAATTTGTACCAGTATAGTTCCTTGCCTTCTCTACGGATGAACAGAGTAGGATCCACTGAGCCTTAGAGATAGTTCATTGGATATCAAGGAACGAAGACAACATATCATACCACGCGCGGAGCTTGTTCCAAACCCTATAAAGACTTTCTTGACTGTACACATAGTTAGGTTTTGTCTGGATTCCCCAAATCCGTCGGTTGGCTACATAAAAACCACTTCTCATATATTACCGATTGGGGGATATATGGGATTCGAGAAACGCAGTCTTCACATCCATTTGATAGGAGACCATGTTCATATGAGCAGCAAACGCCAGAAAAATTCGTATAGCCTCTAGTCTTGCAACCGGAGCGAAGGACTCTTCAAAATCGATTCCCTCTTCTTAACGAAAACACACGAGCGAACCAAACCGAGCCTGTTTTCAGAATACCACCTAACTCAACAAGCTTAACTTATAGATCCACTTTAACGAGTGATGACGAAAGCTTTATCATGAAGAGGAACAAGTTCCCAAACATCAAGACTTTCAAATTCCATGAAGTTCCTCTTGCATAGCTTCAATCCACATGCTTCTTGGTTAATGCGTCGTTGTAGTTCTTCGGTTCGACAGATGTGAGAAGGCATCATAGTAGCAGAAATAAGGCTTGTTCATGGAGTTGTATGTCGTGTGGAAACTGGTCTGTCGAGATTACCGATTATATTCTCAAGTGATGATCCTTTAGTCCATTTTCTATTGCTCCAATGGCATCCTATAGATGTTCAATATCATTGAGTAGCAGAGTGAACCTCAATAGTACTCGTGTAACAACTCTCCTTTCTGTAAAGTGAACTTATCGAATTCATGCATACAACTTGCACTCAACTTCTTGTTTCGTAATGACGTTCCTGCATTAGCAGTTTAAATCTTCGCCAAAGATCTTTTGCTATCTCGTGTTGACTCACAAGAGCATAGATTTCAGTTGGAAGACCTTAGAGAATGATATTAATCTCTTTAATGTCACAATCAGCTTGAATGGCTTCAGCGGGAGTGAGTTCGGTATATTCCTTAAGTCTTGTTACCCCTTCCACAGTGATTGATGGCCAAACGAGTGGTCCTTTTTCAACAGAGGCAAGAATCATTCTCCATGAGACTATTCAAACATATACAGTTCCATTCGGCTCTTCCAAGAATCATACAAGTGTTTTTCAAGCATTGGTGGTTTGTTGTCTCCTCCTGAAAGAAGTGACTTATCGGCAAGAGTCGTCATTGTGGTATAAAAAAGATTACAAATTTATCGATCGGTGGTAGAAAGAAATTGTGTTTGGTTATGTGATTGTTGAGTCTTGAAATGAAATTACACGGGATTTTACAATTCTCGACAAAACCGGGAAGACAAATAAATGTTTCACGAGATTTTATAAGTCAAAGAAATAACCGTATAATTTATAATTTGAGTAATTTGAGTTGAGTTTAAATTAAGTAGTTAATACTAGTTCGGTTATCAAAGAAAAAATTTGGTTCGGTTCAAACTAGATATGTTCTTGTTCGGTTCAAACTAGAAGTAATCTTGTTCGGCTCAACCTAGAATAATCTAGTTCGGTCCTAGTTAGATTATCTTGTTCGGTTCCAACAAAGATTCTAGTTTGGTCCACAACTTGTTTTGTCCTACTGGTTCGGTTCCAACACGAAATCTAGTTCGGTTATTGCTAGGTAAGGGCCCTATTTTTATTTTTTGTTTTTTTTTTTTTTTTTTTTTCATCACTCTTCATTGTAGAACTCGTTCGGATTGAAACTGTTATAAAGACTCGTTCGACTCCCTTGTTCGAATTATTTATTACGCCCTTACTTGTCGGATTACCTTGATCGGATTTCTACTCGTTCGGTTACAAAGCTACTATACGAAACTCTCTAAAATTTTTCAAAACATCAAAGACACATTTTTGAAATGTTTTTTAAGCAAAAATTCTTGTACAACTAGTGTTACTAACCCTATAGGAACAATAAAAATGAAAACTTTAAGGTTTTTACACCAAAAAAATTTTGAATCAAAAATTTAGTTCTTTATAAAGATTTTGAACACAAATCACAAGATAAACATAAAAACTAAACACACCACTCCATGGCTCTTGATACCAATTGAAGAAACATGTAATCTTATGATCTACCAAGAACAAGAGAAAGAGATGTGGATTGTGATGGATGGAATGGATGAATTGTATTATGTGTGTAAAAATGGAAAATGAAAACAATCAACAACCAACCCCTCTCCAAGGCTAGGAGAGGGATTATATAGTACATGGATTGGCCGGCCCATGGGCTATGATGGGCTTCCCATGGGCCTTGGGCCAGACTAGATTACTAATCTAATCATTACATAAACTACGAGCTAAGACTATTACAACTTGGAAGTGACCGACACTTTTTGTGTTTCCAACAACGGGCAAGTATGACCCTTTTGTTTGTAGCTAGCTTTTTGTGGTAAGTAGAGGTCGTTCACTAAGATTTTGGTGTTTTCGGTTATGAAGAATCTAAGTATCAATAAGCACGAAAGTGGTAAAATGGTTGTCACGTCCCAAATTACCATATAAGCAACAACTAATACGAAAATGATAATGATGAGAATTTAACAAGAAAGCAATCAAATAATTGGAGCAACTTGTTTGGAACTAGTGAATATATCAATGGATTGTTGGGATGTTGGTTAAACAAATAGCAAGGTACACAAAATCTAAGGAACACAATTCAATCAAATGGTCATTTCATGGATTGCATACAAATGTTTTATAGACAATGCATCCTTTAGAACTTATGTAACGTTATATAAAAACCAAGTAGTTACGCACTCTTGTAATAAATAAGATTTAACTCATTAGTTTCATAAGACGTCCTTTCGACATATACTCCTTGAATAATCGATACAAGTCTTTTTAGCTTGTTTATCATATGTGTTAAGTTTGAAATATCAACGTATTCGTGCAATTAATATATTGAAAACATATATAAATGAAATCCTTTCGACTATAGATCAAATCCATAATTCTTCAACCAAGATAATTAGACAAGTATTGATCAAAGTAAACTCCTAAGAAAATCAATATTCAAACATACTAAGAGTCCAAACAATCCATATCAATAATTCACATGGTTCCAAACAAGTAATATAAAACTACTCCATAATCATATTAATCAAATACCAAGATCCAACATGAATATGAGACATAAAGCATACTGAAATATACAAAGAAAGTTAGCCCAAATGCAAAGATTACAATAAGCAAAGAGGAAGGATTAAAGCAACCTTCAAGCCTCCAATCGACTTTACGCCTCTAAACAACCCGGAAAATCATATCAAAGCATCTTCTTCAGCCCTTGAACAATCTTCACGAATTTGGGAGAGGTTTCTGGTCTTTTGGGTTGGATATGGTGGAGGAAATTCGGATTTGGATGAAGGGGGTGGAATAACTATATGAAAACAAAGGCATATGGCCTCTATTTATACTAGAAAGCCTTTTTGGCTTCCAAGCATATTTCTTGGGCACAAAGGGTCACGAATCTTCCAGAATAATTAGTTATGAAGGGACTTGATTGGACTTGAGGCGGTTGGCATCATAAAATGGTGAATTAATGTACTTGGAAAAGTCAGTGGAGCCTCTGCCGGGCGGCACGGGCTTCTGCCAGTGCGCATAGCCACACGACCGAAAATATATTTTTCTTATTTTTGCGTATAGCTCCCGTTTGAGTCATGCTTGTCGGTGGTCAATTATAAATCAATAAAACTTCATTTAAACTCTATCTTGGGCTTGAAAGCTGTATGTTCAACACTCTTTTGCTCTTGAAATGCTTCCCGAGCTGTTTCTTATGCGGGTATTGCTTTGTACTTGTACTAAACTTTGTTTTACTTTTTCTCGGTTTTTCTTGCTTCTCTTATACTTGGCTACAAATATACTTGCAAACACACTTTGGTACAATTAAGTAACAAAAGCATATAAAAATAGCCAAATAACATATACAAAAGTACGGATAACGCTACTAAAAACATACTCAATTTGAGCTTTATCAAGTAATCAGTTCAAGAATGCTGAAGAGTATGCCTATCATTTGGAACAAACAACAAACTTTATGGAGAATCAGATGGTTTAGGTGTCACACCCGACAAAGGCGGAAACTCGGGAATGCAACATAATGATCAATCATAACACAAGATACAAAATAGAGAAAACTACATTGCATAAACTCCAAGTGCTATGCAGACCATCAACCTCGAACAACCTCAAGTGATGTCCCAAATCACAACCAAAATCCACAATCTCTTACAACTATTCATATGCCCACATAGGGGGCCATAATCCAAACTTAATCCAAAACATCCAAAAACCAAGCAATCAAGACAACCAAGCAACCAAGACTTCAAACTAGATTCCACACGGGATACTTCTAAGTCTACTATCACAATCACCAAACTACTCTTCTTTCACTTTACCTAAAAATGATACTCGAAAACATCAACAATAATGTTGGTGAGCCTCTGTAGTTTTTGACCTTAAACCCAATAAAGTATGTGCAATATTTCAACATTGGACAAATATTGCTATATTGACAGTGAATATATGCTAACAATCCAATATATAACATCCCGATTGTCAATCATAATATGTCACTTACGCACCTAAAGGGCCTACCAGCTGGAGCACTAATATTAGGGTAGGACCTCATACAAACTTGGGTAGGCGTACCCATCCGCTCCCATAATCACACAAATACTAGGTAGCCGTACCCATCCGATCCAATAATCTCACAACACTAGGTAGGCGTACCCATCCGATCCAATAATTATACATACTATTCACATAACAGTCATAAGCACATATCTTGTCCCCAAAACAAAACCACATTTCGCATAGTTCAATTCAAAACATTTTAAAACACATTTGAGTATCATTTTCCCCTAACGGAAAAACAGTAAAAAGTGGGGCTACGAGAACTCACCTCAAGCAAGTCTTTAGCAACCAAATCTCAATCACACAAGCAAATGCAACGACGCCCCCACACGACCTAGTCCAGTTAATGTCCCAATTTAATCATCCAATTCCAATCAATCTTCACGTTTGATGCATAGAGTTTAAATGCGTTATACAATTACCCAAAGTAATTTAGTGTTGTAATGGTTGATGACATATTTCTACAATCATATCAATCTCATTCCCCGATAATACATAATTATACTATTTAGAGAAAATAGATAAGTAATATCACATAAAATAATATAAAATAATAATTATAAATATATATCAACAGTCCATGTCGGTAAACTTTGTCACGATTCAAAATAATATATCCTTTCAAAAATGTATATTCCGCCCCTCACCAACAACAATCCACCATAAAAATTTCAACTTTGATCAAGAACGTGATATTCCGGGTTGATACGAGTGTTTGGGTATTCATTTAAACAACGTTTGGGTTGTCCGATTCGTGTCAAAATATACATTTTTGAAGATATATTATTTTGAAGTGACCAAGGTTTACCGAATGGACTATGTTTACTCAATATACACACACACATTATTAATTATCTAATCTTTTACACACATACAACATAACACTTATTTCTCTAGCGAGAGGTATAATTATGTATTACGGGAATGAGATTGAATATTATTGAGAAATATACACATCAACCATCACACCACTAAATTATTTTGGGTAATTGTATAACGCGTTTAAACTCTATGCATCAAACGTGAAGATTGATTGGAACTGGATGATTAAATTGGGACATTAACTGGACCTAGGTTCCGGTGGGGCGGCTGAGATGCGAGAGAGAGTGCGAGTGGTGATTGAGATTTGTTGCTAAAGACTGCTTGAGGTGAGTTATCGAGAGCACTCCCGACATTTTACTGTTTTTCCGTTTAGTGTGCGAGAAATGAGTACTCAAATGAGTGAGTTTTAAAATGTTTTGAATTGAACTATGCGAAATGTGGTTTTGTTTTGTGTGTGCGCGCGCGGATATGTGCTTATGACTGTTTGTGTGAATACATATAGTAATAATTATTGGATCGGATGGGTACGCTGCCCCCCCCTAGAGAGAGTGCGATTTATTATGTTCGATGGGTAACGGCTAACCTAGTATTTGTGTATTATGGAGCGGATGGGTACGCAATAACCCAAGTTTGTATGAGGTCCCTACCTAATATTTGTGCTCCAGCATTAGCCCTTAGGTGCGAAGTGACAATAGTAATGATTGACCAGAGGGATGTTAGAATCTTTGGAGAGTGGCACACTATCACTGAGCATATAGCACTATTGTCCACTTTTGAAATATTGGCACAACTTTTGGGTTTAAGGTCAAACCTACGAGCTCACCAACATTATTGTTGATGTTTTCGAGTATCATTTTCAGGTAAAGTGAAAGAAGAGTAGTTTGGTGATTGTGATAGTAGACTTAGAAGTATCCCGTGTGGAATCTAGTTTGAATTCTAGTTGCTTGTTGTTTGCGAGTCTGTAAGAGAGTATGTTTTTTGGATTAAATTTGGATTATGGTCCCCTGTGTGGGCATATGAATAATGTTCTATAGGATTGATATTTAGTTGTGAGTTTTTGGGGTACATCACTTTGAGGTTGTTCTCGAGTTTGTGGTCCCATAGAACTTGGAGTTTATGCAATGTTTGTTTTTCTTCTCCTAGTTTTTATCTTGTGGTTATATTATCATTAGATTGCATCAGAGTGAGAGAGCCAGCTTTGTGGACACAGTGGTGGGGGAATACACGTAACTATCTCGATTCTCCATAAAGTGTGTTGTTGTTCCAAATGATACATAACTCTTCGCATTCTTGAACTATACTGTTAACGCGCAAATAGTATGTTTTAAGTAGCTTATCCACGTTTTTGTATTTTTATTTGGCTATTTTTTATATATGATGAGTACTTCTCATATGTACCCAAAGTACACCATATCAACACAAATTGTAGCGCAGTGTGTATACACAGAACAAGAAGGAGCGGAAGAAAAGAAGTAAAAACAAAGTTTATACAATAAAAGAAAAAAAAATCCCCGCATCAAAACAACACAGGGAAGTGCGATTACACAATACATACACATCACACTATCTAAACCATACGAAGCTTTCAAAGCCAAGTAAGTTTTTATAATTTTGGGATTAGAAGCGAGAAACCACGAGCGCGAAGCACGACTCAAACGGGAAGCTAATACGCAAAATTAAGAAAAATATATTTTTGGTCGTGTGGCTAGCCGCCCGGCAGAGGCTCCGCTGACTTTTCCAAGTACATTAATTCACCATTTTATGATGCCAACCGCCTCAAGTCCAATCAAGTCCCCTCATAACTAATTATTCTGGAAGATCGTGACCCTTTGTGCCCAAGAAATATGCTTGGAAGCAAAAAGGCTTTCTAGTATAAATAAGGCCATATGCCTTTGTTTCATATAGTTTATCCACCCCCTTCATCAATCCAATTTCCTCACCATATCCACACCCAAAAGACCAGAAACCTCTCCCATAATTCGTGAAGAATTGTTCAAGTGAGCGAGTGCGCGGGAGTATGCATTGATATGATTTTTCCGGTTGTTAGAGCGTCAAGTCGATTGGAGGCTTGAAGGTTGCTTTAATCCCTTCCTCTTACTTATTGTAATCTTGCTTTGGGTAACTGAGCGAGATTTACTACACACACAAAAGTTTTTGTCTCATATTTCATGTTGGATCTTGGTAATTTGAATTAAAATGATTATGGAGATGTTTTGATATACTTGTTTTGGAACCATGTGAATTATGGATATGATTTTTTGTGCTCGACGAATATGTTGCGCGAGCGTTGCGAGATATGCGAGACGTGCATTTTACTTTGATCAATATTGTCTAATTATCTTGTTGATGAATTATGATTTGATCTATAGTCGAAAGATTTCATCTAATGATATGTTCATATATTTAATGCACAGAAAACGTTGATATTTCATACTTACACATATGAATAAACAAGCTAAAAGACTATAACTTTGATTCAAGATATAGGTCGAAGGTCTCCGGATGAACAAATGAGTTAAATCTATTTCCTGAGCGCGCGAAACGTGTGCGTAGCTACTTGGTTTTAATATAAAGCTACATAGGGCTAAAGGATGCATTGGTTATAAACCATTTGTTAGCAATTCCATGACATGACCATTTGATTGGATTGTGTTCCTTATATTTGATGTAACCTTGCATTTGTTTAACCAAGCATCCCACAACCATTGATATATCACTAGTTTCCAAACAAGTTGCTCAAATAATATGATTGCTTCTGTTGAATTTCCATCATATATTTCGTATTAGTTTTGTGCGTATAGGTGGTAATTTGTGTACGTTGAGCACCGATGTGTTTTGACGGCACGTTCGGTGCGGTGCTTTATAAAATATACTTAGAATCCTTTCAAACCGAAAACCACACAAAAATCTTCGTGCACACCGCGTCTACTTACCACAAAAAAAGCTAGCTACAAACAAAAGGGTCATACTGTCAACAGGGGGGTGTTGGGTTGTGGAAGAGGCAAAGAAAAGGTGTTCGGGTCACTTCCAGTTGTAATAGAGCGAGAGACTCTACTTACACACACACATACTACACAGATTAGTAATCTCTGCGTGTGCGCGCAGGCCCATGGGAATGACCATCAAACCCGTGGGCCGCCTTCTATCCATGTACTATATAATCCCCCCTAGAGCGAAGTGCGGAGGGTGGTGGTTGTACTATTCATTTTCCATACTTTCACACACTATAGATACAATTCATCATTCCAAGCGCGCGTTACAACCCACATCTCTTTCTCTTGTTCTTGGTAGATCATACAGATTTCATGTTTCTTCAATTGTAGCAGCGAAGCGAGCTCCGAGGTGGAATGTGAGTGTTTCGAGAGAAGTGTGTTTACACACACACACCAAACATCCTTGATAAAGCGCGCGTTAATTTTATTCAAATTTTTTTGGTGAAAAAATACCTTACACATTTCAATTTTATTGTTCCTATAAGGGTAATTACACTAGTAGAGAGCGCAAAAAATTTATTGCTAAAAAACATTCAAAACATGTGTCTTTTTGAGAGAATTGAAAATTGAGTTTTCCGTAGTATTTTAACCGAACGAGTAGAACCGAACAAGGTAACCGAACGAGTAAGCGGAACAAGATAACCGAACAAGGGAGTCGAACGAGTCTTATAACAGTTTCAACCGAACGAGTTCTACCAAGAAGGAACCGAACAAGCTTACCTAGCAATAACCGAACTAGATTTCGTGTTGGAACCGAACCAGTAGGACCGAACAAGTTGTGGACCGAACTAGAATCTTTGTTGGAACCGAACAAGATAATCTAACTAGGACCGAACTAGCTTATTCTAGGTTGAGCCGAACAAGATTATTTCCAGTTTGAACCGAACATGAACATATCTAGTTTGAACCGAACCAAATTTTTTCTTGGACAACCGAACTAGTATTAACTACTTAAATTAAACTCAACTCAAACTACTCAAATTATAAATTATACGGTTATTTCTTTGACTTGTAAAATCCCGTGAAACATTTATTTGTCTTCCCGGTTTTGTCGAGAATTGTAAAATCCCGTGTAGTTTCATTTCAAGACTCAACAATCACATAACCAAACACAATTTCTTTCTACCACCGATAGATCAATTTGTAATTTTTTTGATTCCACAATGACGACTCTTGCCGATAAGTCACTTCTTTCAGGAGGAGACAACAAACCACCAATGCTTGAAAAACACTTGTATGATTCTTAGAAGAGCCGAATGGACCTGTATATGTTGAATAAACCTCATGGAAGAATGATTCTTTCCTCTGTTGAAAAAGGACCACTCGTTTGGCCATCAATCACTGTGGAAGGGGTAACAAGACTTAAGGAATATACCGAACTCACTCCCGCTGAAGCCATTCAAGCTGATTGTGACATTAAAGAGATTAATATCATTCTCTAAGGTCTTCCAACTGAAATCTATGCTCTTGTGAGTCAACACCGTGTAGCAAAAGATCTTTGGGAGAAGATTAAACTGCTAATGCAAGGAACGTCGTTAACGAAACAAGAACGAGAGTGCAAGATGTATGATGAATTCGATAAGTTCACTTACAAGAAAGGAGAGTCATTACACGAGTACTACTTGAGGTTCACTCTGCTACTCAATGATATGAAGATCTACAAGATGCCATTGGAGAAATAGCAAATGGACTAAGGATCATCCACTTGAGAATATAATCGGTAATCTCGACAGACCAGTTTCCACACGACTACAACTCCATGAACAAGCCTTATTCTGCTACTATGATGCCTTTCTCACATCAGTCGAACCTAAGAACTACAAAGACTGCATTAACTCAAGCAGTTGGATGAAGCTATGCAAGAGGAACTCATGAATTTGAACGTCTTTAAGTTTGGTGAACATTGTTTCCTCCCTCATGATACAGCATTCGTCATCACTCGTAAGATGTATCTATAAGGTTAAGCATGATGAGTAGGAGGTATTCTAAAAACAAGGCTCGTTTTGGTCGCTCGTGGTTATCGTTAAGAAGAGGGAATCGATTTTAAGAGTACATCCCGCTCCGTTGCAAGACTAGAGCTATACAATTTTCTGGCGTTTGCTGCTCATATGAACATGGTCTCAATCAAATTGGATGTGAAGACTGCGTTTCTGATGTAATATATGAGGAAGAGGTTTATGTTAGCAACCGACGGATTTTGTGGATCCAGACAAACCTAACTACTACAAGCTTAAGAAAGCTCTTTATGGGTTGAAACAAGCTCCACGTGCGTGGTATGATATGTTGTCTTCATTCCTGATATCCAATGACTTCTCCAAAGGCTCAGTGGATCCTACTCTGTTCATCCGTAGAGAAGGCAACGATCTTATTCTGGTACAAATCTATGTCGATGATATTATCTTTGCTGCATCTACTCCTGAACTGTGTGATCTATTCGCTAAAATAATGTGTTCAAAATTCAAGATGTCGATGATGGGTAAAATCTCATTTTTCTTAGGACTACAGATTTCTCAAAGTCCCAGAGGCATCTTCATAAACCAATCTAAATATGCTCTTGAATCACTAAAGAAATATGGCTTTGAATCTTGTGACCCAGTGGATACTCCCATGGTGGAGAAGTCCAAACTGGATGAGGATAAAGAAGGGAAAGCTGTAGATCCATCACACTATCGTGGTATGATTGGCACCCTCCTTTATCTTATAGCCAGTAGACCTGACCTACAATTTGCTATATGCATGTGTGCCCGGTATCAGGCTCGGCCTACCGAAAAGCACTTAAATGCGGTAAAAAGGATCTTTTGGTATCTAAAAGGAACCGTACATCAGGG
>BQNB010023906.1:0-7500 GCA_026074375.1 Tanacetum coccineum | reverse complement strand
AAAATCTTCCTAACTTTGCCTCGTTGTTTGGCTTTGACACTGCCTTTTGACCAAATCTCAACATTGCCTTTTGCCCAAACATTCTTGGTTGAGATTTGACAATTGTTCTTCGTTGAGACTTGCTATAAATTGACCTTCCTTAGACAACAAACCTCAAGGACTGAGAACTTCATTTTGGACTTAACAAACAATCATTGTCTAATCAAAAGAATAACAATCTGACACAATTAATCATTTACGGTTATCTAGTGATCTTATAAAATCCCGTTAATTCATTTATCAGTTTTGATCATAGACGAGTAAAATCCCGTGAACGTGAATTGTATTCAAAACCACAACCTCAATCACAACTCATCCACTTAAGATCCAACAACTTTTACACTTCATAATTCACGTTAAAATGGAAACAAAGAATACTTCATCTTCGAGTTCAGATTTAGAGGAACCAGAGATACAGAAACTGCAGATGCAAGCAAAGAATTTAAAAGAAAACTCCTTGAACAAATTGAATGCACTCAAGACAACAATTCAACATCTCTCGAGCTCTAACCACTCAATGTACTACGAGACCTAGAGATGGGGCAGATGATGATGAAGAACCCTCCGCTGGAACAGACCGGGGGTCCAAAAGAAGACGGTCAGGAAAGGAACCCGCTTCTACCAGTGCTCCAAGTGCAACGACAACCAAGACAGCAGGAACGACTACCGGTACAGGATCTAAGACTCACACGATATCTGCTAGCCAATCTGCTCCGGTAGGGGAAGCTATGCAATCTACAGATGTCTTTGAAAGATCTGCAGACCAGGAGTTCGAAACAGGTATCCAAGATGAACAAGAAGAAGAAGAGGTCCAACATTTTCCTGATTGGTTTCAACAACCTACCAGACTACCTTCTCCTGATCATGCATGGAATAAGACTGTTCCTGCCGTTCAAGAAACGGTCCAACCTTGGTTAAGCAACCTGGCACAACAAGACCCTCGAGAGTCGTTTGATGAACTAACCGATTCTACATTTGACTTCTCCGCTTTTGTGCTAAACCGGCTAAATGTTCAAACTCTAACACCTGAATTGCTAGCTGGTCCAACATTTGAGCTGCTGAAAGGCACTTGCAAGAGTTTGACTGAATTGGAATATTTTTGTGAGGAGGTCTACAAAGCCACAACCGAGAAATTAGACTGGATCAACCCTGAAGGTCGCCAATATCCGCATGATCTGCGACAGCCACTACCGTTAATTCCAAATTCTCAAGGTCGTCGTGTCATACCATTTAATCACTTCATCAATAACGACCTGGAATATCTAAGTGGTGGTGTGTCAAGCCGAAAGTACTCTACTTCGGTAACGAAGACTCAGGCTGCAGATTACGGACATATCAAATGGATAGAAGACTTAGTGCCTAACTCAATGTGGAGTCAAACGATCGTCAAATACGACAAATTCGCCCTCTGGGGAATCTCGCATTGGGGCAAAAAGCGAAGACAGTTCTATGCATTTGCAACCTTAAGGGAATCAGCTCGGGACGTCTATTCAAAAAGACGGATCATTGCTGTCACAAAGGTTGAAATTGTCGAATGGCATGATTATAAGCATCTTGACTGGATTACAGTACGAAGGGATGATGATGTTCTCTACAAGTTCAAAGAAGGCGACTTCCACAGACTAAGGATCCAAGACATTGAAGATATGCTGCTTCTTCTCGTGCAAGGAAAAGTGACTAATCTAAGCGTTGAAGAACGTATTGCATTTAATGTCTCCTTACGAATGTTTACACGAAGAGTTGTCATCCAGCGACGTGTGGAAGATCTTCAACTGGGTGTTGAAAGTTATCAGAAGAAACTTAACCTCACCAAGCCCGACACGTACAGATCAAATCTGAGAAGACAAGACGCTTATACTCCATACTCCGATCCAAGAGGATTCATCTACGAGAATAAAGACAAGAAGAACAGATTGATGCGCATTGACGAACTACACAAGTTCAGCGATGGTACTCTAGATGACGTTCGGACTGCTCTTAATGATCGCCTCAAGGGAATAAGAATGGAGTACTTGCCACAGACTTTTTGGAGCCAACGCGACAAAGCAAACGCGGGAGCTATGATCCAGGCGATTGACAAGAGGCTAAAGACAAGGAGGATAATGAGGAGTTTGGAGAGATTTGTCGGTGGACGACCATACGGGGGTGATCTACGGCTTCTACAAAGGACCATATGATTTATCATATGTTGTTCTCATCTTTCAAAGGTCAATCCTCGTAAATACACTTATCTTGTGAATATGTACATTATTAGTGTAGACTTATTGGTGAATTATAAGATGTGCTCGAGTACAAATTTTTTTCAAGAATTTCTTAGAAAATTCAAAACTTTCAAATAATTGTACTCGGCATCATCTTATAAACCCTCAAACGTTGAGGGGGAGCAATAACATGTTCCAATCTGCTATAATATCGCATTTTGTCCCCAAACGGTTAATCAATTGATATCCAAAATATCAAGGGATTAACATTTTGGATAAGGGGAGAAAATGTGATTAACCTGGACTTAAAGATATATTGACAGAAGTGATCAAATAAAAAGGACTCAATGCACTCCATACCTAGCATGTACTACGATTACGGTGCACATGTTAAGGGGGAGCCTTTTAGTGATAATGAAAAACTCTCAAAGTGTAAATCTTTTGATATTTATATCAAACACTTTGATTGAAATTTTCAAGGTTTTTGGAAGGATTGTGATGAAATACCCAAAAGACTGACCATGTTCTTAAATTTATGAAGTTATAAGGCGGTTAGGCTTAGGTTTTCAGATCCCATGATCCAGCCAGAACCGGAGGGATCTACCCAGGGATATCCACTAGATAGTGTAGAAGTCCTTAGGTATGATTAAAAAGGAGAAAAAGTGAGAACAGGGAATAATGCCGACTGAGATGGAGCTAACACTGGAACAAACCCAACAAGGTGTTAGTTATGAAGTCTCGGTATGCATTGAAGGGGTTGAAGAATGAAAAAGAAATGTAAGGATAAAGGGTGAAAACAAAGAAGCCCTCCATACACTTAGGCAGAAACCGGGTCAATACATATGCTGTCAGAAACACTCAGGTGTTGTCTGACATTGAAGATTAGTCATAGACCAGTTGACGCTAAGCACAACCCCCCTCTAAGCTACTCAAAGTCAGAAAGGACTTTGTTTCAAAACTACGGAGATCACTCATTCCTATTGACTTCTCACTACGAAGTTTGTTGTTTGAAAAGGTGGCACCAGCTCCAACCTAAACCGATCTAAATCAAGCTGCACTATTGAGTCTAGAGCCAAAAGAGTTCATCCATAAAATTATTAGGGACACTTGTCAAATTATCCTTGCTCTTGCTAAGTCACACAATGTGAATTACAAGATACATTTTAAGAGTCCTTCGCATTATCCTTGTGATTTTGCCAGAACATCAGAGTGAATTTATTCACAATGAAGATGGAAATCCTGCTTGAGCCAACATCAAACAAGCTCATGGTAGGTAACTTGTGCGATTCTTTATGAATCAAACTTGTGACAACTGGAAAGAAACGATGGTGCGATTCTATAAGAATCAAACTTGTTCCAGGAAATGGATCAACGGTTGTTAATGAATTTTTGAAATGATAAACACTCTCGGTGTGTCACAAAAACAATTTTGTAAGTGATACACCGATTGATTTTCAAATCAATTTTCTATATCAATCGGTGAGATAGTAACTCACTGGTTCACTCTTATCGTGCTGTCTGCTTTGAGACGTTCCGATAATGAGAACATGCTGAGTACGAAGAATCTAATACTTATGTGTTAGAAAGATTCAATACTTCAGCTGGAAATCCTGTCAAGAAGATTCTTCTCAAATTGAATCTATCTGATCACAGGTCAATCCTCACGGATTCGAAGGTTACTCCAACCAAACCTGGACGAATGACAAAGCCATATTCGTCCCCCTGCTTTATTGCTAACTGTTCTATGCAGGCTATGTAAAATGGTGGTGGAGGTTCCTGATTCCAGCTGGCTCACAAGATCCATAACCACATGCTCATACCCGACCAACAAACATAAAGTCATCATGAAAGCTCAAGTACATGTTTCAAGACTTCCGCTACTCTGATACCACACATCTTTCTAGAAGTGTCAAAGTGTTAAAGTTAAAGAATTTCAAGAAAGATGCAACATTAAAGCTTTTCAAGAATGGTATGAGCATGTCGGTCCAGAAGTCGCAAGTCCACAAGGTGGCAAAGTTACAAGTTGGCGTAGAGATTATGCTTGGTTGATGATCTCAAGATGCTCAAGATCACTATGTCAAATACAAGTTCAAGGAACAAGCTCAATCCAAGAAGTCAATGATCACTACAACATATTCACAAGAGAAAGTCAAGAGTACGAGCTAAAGACTAAGGATAAAGCATAGTATGCTAGGTTTAAAGTTTGTAAATTGGAGTGACCTCCCTTAGGGGGAGATTGTTGGAAACACGAAAAGTGTCGGTCACTTCCAAGTTGTAACAAGTCTTAGCTCGTAGTTAGTATAAGGATTAGATTAGTAATCTAGTCCGGCCCAAGGCCCATGGGTGGCCCAACTCAAGCCCATGGCCGGCCATTGTAGTATATATACACCCTCTCCTAGTCTTGGAGAGGGTTGGTTGTTCCATTTTCCATACATTTCATTAATACATTCATCCATTATTCCATCCAAGTTTTCTCTAACATCCCAACCCACATCTCACTCTTGTTCTTGCTTGATCTTAAGATTACTAGTATTCTACAACAAAGCTTTATGATTAAATGATCAAAGGATTTTAGAGAGGATATGTGGGATGTTTTGAGCAAAAAGAATGAGTGCAAAAGGTGAGAAAAATAATGGGGAAAAGTCCAGTATTTATAGGACAAACTAAAGGAGCATCTACCTAGGGGCGGTCCCCTTAAATAGGTGGGTGGTCCCTTTAATTTTAGGGGGGGCGGCCATGTATTTAAGGGGGCCGCCCAAGACTAGGGCTTCCCTAGTTTATCTTTTTTGTAGGGGGAATTTTCAAAAACTTTTCTACCCGTTTTAGGTCCGAAAATTTGAATTTAAAATGTTTATTTTGAATAAAACCCTGTTTGGATGCATCCTCCTGATCACCCAAACCTTCATCTTTAGAGAAAACAACTTGTGCAGATCTACCAACCTTGAATAGTCTTTTGAGCTTGTGAGTTCTTGACCCTCCTTTCTTCTCTAACCTCTTGACTCTCAACTTCAAACTTGAAATCTCCTGTGCTTGAGCAGTCTTAGTATTTTCCAGGTCAAGGACTCTCTGTTGCAATTTGGTACAAATTTCCATCAAATCATTGAGTTTTAGACTATCCTCACCACTGAGCAGTGGATCATTGGAATGTGTAGGTACATATTCCTCATTGGCAGCCTCATCTGCTATAGGCTCTGTAGGACCACTGGATTGAGGAATCTCAGTGTCTTTTCTCTTTGGCTTCCTTGGTTTTTGTTTCTTCTGGGGTTGAGATATTGATGGATGAGTAATAATGGGTGTGTGATGGGGATCAGTAGGATTAGCTGAACCTTCACCCATTTCTTCCTGAGCTTGAACCATCATAGTTGGAAATAAAGGTGTAACTCTTCCAGAGAAACCTTTCCCTTCCCTCTTCATGTTCCTAAATATCTTCTTAGTATGTGAGGGGGTAACATAAATCCTTTTATGATGTGACATATCCCCAACTTGTTTATTTACAAATACTTGTACGAATCTTGGATACATCCAGAATTTTACCATACTATCCACATTCTTTACCATACTATCAAAGATATACTTGGAAAAGTTAAAATTTTGGTTTGTGGCTAAGCAGATAATTGCAGAAGCCATAGTGCTATTAAATTCGTTCCATGCAGTAGTCTTAGCACTTAGGCATTGCAAAATTGTATGAATCAAAAACTTCCATTGAGGAGAAAAGAATGCCTTGTAAAATGTAAGCTTCTGAGAAAGTTTTTCATACCCCATGAGTGTGAGCTGCTCAAAAATAGTAGCATTGGGTAGACAATCAGTACCTTTAGCATCTTCCAGTTGAAGATCTCTCCTTATTGTGAATTCAGTTATAACCACCTTCTTCTTATCCACTAGGGCTTGCAATTGTACTTCCCCATTAACCGTTTTTGTTTTGATAGTATCCCAGAACTGTTTAATACATGAACAATTAACTGTAAGATTAACAGTTAAAGCATATTTGATAGGTTTTGCATTCAGAAAATCAACTATCTCATCAAACCCAGCACTTTCAGTGGGTTTCTCCAAAAACGTGACTAAATTGTGAGTGTCAGCAAACTTTAGATCTGACATTGTGTTGGGTTTTGATGAAAAATGATGAAACTGAGTTAGGGTTTGTGATTAGAGAGTATATAAAAGATTGAAATCAATTTAATGAGTGATTGAAACCCTTAATCGAAGTATTTATGAAACTACCCTCAACAGTATTAACGTTCACCAGCAGTTGTAAGTTTATGCCCACCAGCATTAACTTTTAACAGCAGTAGTAAGTTTATGCCTAGCAGCATTAACTTTCCCCAGCAGTAGTAAGTATATGCCTAACAACATTAACTTACCCAAGCAACAGTAGGTTTATGCCTAGCAGCATTAACTTTGAATCACCAGTATTAACTCCAATTCCATACTAATCAGCTTTTCCATCATCAAATTAACATTTTAGCTCACAAATCTCTCTGTCTGCTTTTGATTTTTCTCAATTCTTTTTACTCACAATTCTCTTTGTTTATTTTTGCTTTCTCTCAATTCTTTTTGCTCATAATTCTCTCTGTCTGTTTTTGATTTCTCTCAATTCTTTTTGCTCATAATTCTCTCTGTCTGTTTTTGATTTCTCTCAATTCTTTTTGTTTTTCAACTCACCACATCTCTCAATTCTTTTTCTCACTAATTCACTCTGTCTATTTTTATCACACAGCTCTCTTTCTGTTTTTCCACTCACAAATTCTCTCAATTCTTTTTCTCACTTAATCACTCTGTCTATTTTTATCACACAGCTCTCTTTCTGTTTTTCCACTCACAAATTCTCTCAATTCTTTTTCTCACTTAATCACTCTGTCTATTTTTATCACATATCTTTCTTTCTGTTTTTATTCTTACCAACTCTCTCAATTCTCACAATATTAGTTATACCAGCAGTAGTAAGTATAACTAACAGTATTAACTCAACAGTATTAAGTATAACTAGCAGCACTAATTATACTTAACAGCAGAAACTTTTAAGTTACAAGTACTTACTACAATTTCATCCTTAGCAGCTTTTTCATTCCATTCCAAACATCCTTCCATTAATCAAGACTTCAGAGATTAAGCATTCCAATACTTGCAATCAGATATTGAAATCTGCTATCATCAAATGCTTTTGTGAGCAAATCTTTAACATTTTGGTCTGTGTGAATCTTGATCGTCTGAATGAGCTTCTTCTCATAAGAATCTCTGATAAAGTGATGCCTAATCTCAG
>BQNB010023905.1:1979-58439 GCA_026074375.1 Tanacetum coccineum | reverse complement strand
CAAGGGTGACCTCCCTTAGGGGGAGATTGTTAGATATGAGTAAAAGACTCGGTCACCCTGTATATTTATTGTTTATAATAGTTCGTAGTTTAATAGTTAATCGTATGTCTTTCGGTTTTAAGCCGGGTACTAATACCCGGTATTTTGTAAAATCTATATAAGCCTCTTCCAACTTTGGAAGAGGCAAGCTAGTCATTTATTTTTCTTTTCATATAGAAACACATTTTCTCTCTCTAGAAAACTCTCTCATGTGTTTCTCTCTCTAGAAACTAGCCAAATCCAAGAATTGACCCCGTGTTATGATATATGATATACCACATAGGCCAATTAGCCATAACTTCTATCTTAGCAGGATCTATGGCCACTCCCTTTGCAGATATCACATGTCCCAAATATTCCACTTGTGCAGCTCCAAACACACACTTACTAAGTTTAGCAAACAACTTGTGAGCTCTCATAGTTTCAAGTATTGTCTATAGGTGTATAATATGTTCTTCCAAACACTGGCTATAAATGAGTATGTCAACAAAAACACCAATGTAAACTTCCTGAGAAATGGTTTGAATACCTCATTCATTAGGGACTGAAATGTAGAGGGAGCATTTGTTAACCCAAATGGCATGACTAGGAACTCATAATGGCCCTCATGAGTCCTAAAAGCTATTTTTGCCACATCTGCTTAATCCATTCTTATTTGATGGTAGCCAGACCTCAAGTCTAGTTTAGTAAACAACTTTGATCCATGGAGTTTATCTATAAGCTCTTCAATGATAGGTATGGGAAACTTATCCTTGACAGTTTGTTTGTTCAATTGCCTATAGTCCACACACATCCTCTAAGAGTTATCCTTTTTTTACCATAACAATAGGTGATGCAAAAGGACTGTGGCTCTTTTTAATAACTCCAGCTTCTAATAATTCCTTGACCATTGATTCTATAACATCTTTTTGTGTGGGTGGGTGTCTGTATGGTCTAATATTAACTGGTAAAGCCCTCTCAACCAATGGAATCCTATGATCATGTGAACTCTGTGATGGTAATTCTACTGGTATCCTAAACACATCTTCATAATTCTTTAATACAGTCTTAATCCTTTCATCAACTTCCATAGGCATGCCTTCCAAATTAGAACATGAAATGACATTTATTGGGTATACACTAAGAGTCATTGAATGGAATTCCCCTTGTACCACTTGTCTAGCATTCTTTTCAGACTTTTTGTCACTCATCCAAACCAAATTAGACTTGTGTGTACCTCTGAGTTGCACTTTCTTACCCTCATACTTGAATTCCATCCTTAATTCCTTAAAATTGCACTTGATATCTCCCAAAGTAGCCAACCACTAAATGCCTAACACCATCTCACAACCTCCCAAGGGTAATAACATAACATCAATTATGAATGTAGTGTTGTCAAACTGCCATTTGAAATTCTTACACTCAGAAATAGTTACCAAATTATTGCCATCTGCCACTATGACTGCTAAAGGTCTAGTTGGCCTAATTGAACATCCTAACTTCTTAGCCATGTTCTTATCCAAGAAATTATGTGTGGATTCACAATCAACTAAGATATGCACCAAGTGCTTTCCCACAGTACCAATCACCCTCAATGTCTGAAAATTATTAGTTCCAGTCAAAGCATTCAGAGATATTTGAGGTTGTAAATCCTGAATACCTATAGAATTTCTATTTTCTTCCAATTCATCCACATAATCCTCAAAACAATCCTCATCATCAGGTACTAAGACCAAAGAAAATAGTTGCCATGCACACTTATGCCCTGGAGTATATTTTTTATCACAATAAAAACATAGATTTTGGGCTCTCTTTTCTTGGTACTCTTTCTGAGTCAACTGTTTTCTTGCTGGTGCATTAACAAGAGTGTTTACAAGATGTTATTTGGCGGTTAGGGACTATCCATTCTGGTGTTTTGGTGCGCAGCAAAACTCAACAAAGGTGTTTATGAATTACTTCCTTGAGACCTATAATAACCACTACTCCAAACCTTCCCCTAGAAAAGTTCATAGTTGTTTTACTCTTTTTCTTGACAGCTTCAAGAGTAGCTTCTTGATAGTTTGTTAATCTATAAGCATCAGCCAAAGTTTTGGGTCCAAACATCCTTACCCCCATTTCAATTTCTGCTGGTAACCTACCAGGTTAAAAACTAACAGCATGTTCTTCATTAATATCCACCCTACTCAACAATATATCAAAGGCATCCTGATATTCTTTAGCATTAGTTTGATACTTGATTTTCCTGATTTCACTTATTGGATCATCATACATAGTACCAAACCTCTGAAGTATACCAGACTTATACACATTCCAACTAACATTTTTACCATTTATTCTAATGAATTGCCTATGCCATAGCAGAGCAGTATCAAATAAGTGCACAGAGATGAGTGTTACCTTCTGATTTTCAGGGATTTCATCAATGGAAAAGAATTGCTCACATCTGAAAATCCACCCTTTTACATCATCCCCTAAAAACTTAGGAAACTCCACTTTTGTCATCCTTGTGAATTGTTGCTGATTTTAATTTCTACCATTACCAGTCATTCCAAATTCATTGTTATGATTTCTTGCAATGCCCTTGTGACTTGAGCCAAAGATTCTTCCACAGATCTTAGCCTTTCAATAACACCCCTATCTTCATTGTTACTAGTACTTGTAATAGTTCTTGTAGCAGGTGCCATTGTTCTTGTTGATTGTATGTTATGTAATGAAAATTGTTGTGTTGTTATTAGTTATCCTCTACCCTTCGTTCGAATAACAATCTAACAAATTATAACCCGTTCTTGGCCAACTCAAATCAACCAAAACTGACCATTAATTCAAGAACAGAGAATTTAACCACTTATGGGCTATTCTTGTGATCGCGATGGATATTTGACACTTGGTCGTGTTTCTGACGGATAACAAACAATCTTGATCAATCTACCAGTGTAGTAGATTGATTCTTGTGCAATTTGACACCGAAAAACAAGAAAACTCACTGAAAAAAATGAAACCTCAACCGGAATAGTGAAAACAAAACAAAAACACTAGAGCTGCCAGGAAGGAGCTCTGATACCACTTGATATGCACTTACAGAGATCAACTAAGATCTGTGATAAGCCAAAACTAGTTAGATCGCTCAAGAATAAGAAACAGAGCAAAATAAGCTAATTAAGATCAAGAATGGCGGGAATTCAGTTATTGAATTATAACAGAATGATTACAAGTGAGAAGAATAAGTTTTACAAGTTTTTGGAATGAATCTAAATGAATTACAAAGACTAGTATTTAAAAATAATATTTCCCGCCAAAATAGAAGTTGGTTAAGAATCTGTTGGAGTATGTCACGTGCACCTCACACGCTTGGTATAACTACCATTTGTGTGCACCTCACGTTCCTAACAGCTTTAACCAGCTTATGACTTGAGGTGTGGCTTATCAACAAACTCATCTATTATGTTTAATTATATGAATTTACATGTGGTGTCTATTATGTGTAGTTATGATCGTTAAAATATGATTACGATGACAATATCAATATGCTGTCACAGTTGACCATTTATGTAATTATATGAACTTCCAGTCATTGATTCCTTAGTAGTTTCATGATAATAATAACCCTGGACCTATTGTTAAGGAGCCATACTTTAGAATTTATACAAATGGTATTTTGCTTAATATTTTGGTTTCACCCTATGAAACGATTTGTGAATGTGTTTTGTACATTGTTCTTTTGAAAATTTAGTAGGTCTATTTGTAACGCACCTCATATAATGAGAGTTACGTGTATGTTAACGTTCTCCGAAAATTGAATCTAGAAAAGTCGAGTAATAAGCATCGAAGGCGGATTAGCTAGACCTAAGCTTAAAATTAGATTATGTAACCGCCTGTATACGAACTTGAAAGATTTCATTCAATAAGGTGGCAATATATACATTTATTGTATTTTTTGATTTTTTTCTCGTTTTTGGTTGTAGAACGCTTTTAGGATGAGCATGAGGTGGTTAATAGCAGAGTTCAGGTTTTTAGAACCACAAACAGATTGATTTTGGTCTTTTCGGTTTTGGTTTCACGGTTTATATATCATAGTGGTTCAGTTCATTTTTATTTAGGTCTTTTTTTAAATATTATACCTCGGGTTTTGAGTATACACAAAACCGTACCAATAATAAACTCATTTTGACTTAGCTTTCGTTTGTTTTTTCATAAGAAACACTTTTCATTTTTTTTGTCTGCAAACCTCTGTAGGAGCGTAGAGGTTTTCGTTTGTTTTTGCAAACATAAGTGTTAAGAAGCACTTCTCACCTCTTCAATATTTCAAACATAAACTTTCACTTCTTCAACACTCACCGCCCACCGCCACCTTTAATATTCGTTTGTTTTCATACTTTTTTACGTTTATACACGTTTTTATCTGTTTTATACGTTTTTATACCGAAATGATTCATTTTGTATGTTTTTGTACGTTTTCATATGTTTTTCTTCGTTTGTGTACATTTTCACAAGTATTCTTACGTTTTCATATGTTTTTATCCGTTTTTGTATGTTTTCGTACGTTTTCACACATTTTCACACGTGTTCATACGTTTTTGAACGTTTTCATACATTCTTATAAGTTTTCTTACGGTTTATTATGTTTTCATACATTTTTTATACGTTTTCTCCTTTTTATCCCTTTTTATCTTTATTTTTTTTATTATCCTTTTTCGAACATCCTTGTACGTTTTTTATACGTTTTCTCCTTTGTACGTTTTTACGTATTTTTTGTACGTTTTAACGTTTTTTGTACGTTTGTATACGTTTTTGTTCGTTTTATACGTTCTACGTAAAAAACGTATAAAACATTAAAAACGTACACAAACGTAAAATACGTACAAAAACGTATATAAACGTATGAAAACGTACAAACACGTACAAAAACACTCTAGTGAAAAAGATAAAGAAAAACAAAATGAAAAAAGTACTTCAATAACACAAAAAACAAACGGGCTTGTTCCTTCAGATGAAGACTTTAGATATACCTCTTTTTCTACAGATATGATTTACAGATGAAGAGGTAAAATCTCTAAAAAAACAAATAAAACCTTAAACTGAGCTGATCATAATTGTAACTAAGATATAAAATAGTACGACGTAGTTAGAAAAAGTGCTTTCAACTAATACGTTTTAAGTAGAATACTATTATTCAAACAAAACTATAGCCACATGAGTTATCAATTTAGGTTTACAGGCAATAATATTCAAGTGTTCAACATGAGCATTTTCTTATATACCCAAGTCCAAATCAAGAAGTGAAGCATATGAGATTTAATGAGATTGTCAAATGTAGAAAAATATAACCTGATCACTTTATTAACCTCAAATCTTAATTTGATTAACAAAATGCAAGACTGATCTTAATCAGCTTATAACAAATTAAACAATCAAATCCACCACTGCTATTCAGGTGTGGATCTATTATCTAAATGATAATAGTTCTATTACAATAATCAGAAATACAAAACAAGATCAAGATGATCTGAAACTAGGGTTTACAAGAGAGAGTATTGATCGAAATAGAGAGAGTTAAATCTCAAAGTGGTTAATCCAACATTTATACAGCTTGGCCAATCTTTAGGGAATCAACAATTGGCAAAGACAACTCTCCATCTATCTAGCATCTTACAAACTCTACCAGAACCTGAAATAGACTAAACACAAGAATAGAAAAAGACAACATCAGCCCCTAAAGTTTATTTACCAGGATAGAGACTATATTTTCAACATCCCCCCTTAGTCTCAACCTGATAAATGTCAAACATACAAAGCTTTTCAACTAACATCTTATGTTGCAATGTATCCAACCCCTTTGCAGAATCAACATTAACAGTTTTAATAACACCACTTAAAATCTTCTTAATAGCCGAATTACTATCACAATAAAGAGAAACATGCAAGAAATTATCAGAGTTTAAATCTTTCAATATTTTCAAAACCTAAATAACTTCACTGGTTTAATAACACCACTTAAAATCTTCTTAATAGCCGAATTACTATCACAATAAAGAGAAACATGTAAGAAATTATCAGAGTTTAAATCTTTCAATATTTTCAAAACCTAAATAACTTCACTGGTAACTGAAGCAAGAGCTCTATACTCTGCTTTAGTTGAAGATTTAGAGAGAGTATGTTGTTTCTTGCTTTTCCATGAAACAAGAGAACCATTCAAGAAAACAAGTATCCAGTCATAGATTTTCTAGTGACAACACACTTTGCCCAATCAGCATCTGAAAATGCTTTTAAATCCATATTAAAATTATTAACAATATGAATACCCAAGACTAAGGAGAATGCATAAACTGACTCAAACAATGAACAACATAAGATATATCAGGTCTGGTATTAGTCAAGTAAATCAACTTGCCCGTTAACTTTTAATAATCAGTAATGTTATCAAGAATAGATCAATATCAGTAGTCTCATTAGATATAGCAATCTTAGACATCAAAGGAGTTTTAGCAGGTTTACAAGCAAGCTACCATACTTAGATAACAAATCAAGAACATATTTCCTCTGATTAAGGCAAATACCTTTATCAGTATCAATAACCTCAATACCAAGAAAATATTTAAGTTTTCCAGAGTCTTTTATCATGAACTTAGACTTAAGAAAAACTTTAAACTTATCAATCTCAGAAACATTGTTACTAGTTATGATAATGGCATCCACATAAACAAGCAAAGCAAAAAAAAAAAATCCTTATCAAACTTAGTATATAAAGAATAATCAAATTTACTCTAGAATCATTTTCAATTAAGGCAAAAGTCGATTTAGCATTCCACTGTGTAGAAGCTTGTTTTAATCCATATAAAGATTTCTTAAGCTAGCACACTTTATTTCCTGAAGGAAAATACCCTTCAAGTGGTTTCATGTACACAGTTTCATCCAAATCACCATATAAGAAGACATTACTTACATCAAGTTGAAACACAGGCCAAGAATTAGACACAACAATGTTTAACAAGCATCTAACACTTACCATTTTAACAACTGGAGAGAAAGTCTCCTCATAATCAATTCCTTCCTTCTGACCAAAACCATGAGAAACAAGTCTAGCCTTATATCTATCAATTTCACCACTTGACTTATACTTAATCTTAAAAATCCATTTACTTCCTATGGCTTTTCTATCCTTAGGAAAATCAACGATATCCCAAGTATCATTGATGTGTCGTGCGTAGGTAATATTTATTATCAAGTTTTACTATTTATATTTTGACGAAGTACTAATTAACAAACATAAACGGGCAGTGTACCCAATCAGTTGTAGGTTCGTTGGTAAGTAGGGTGTCGATCACTAAGAGCGACTGCGTTAATTCATAATTCTATCAGTATTTTAGTTATCTAAGTTAGTCTTAAATTTATCTATTCTGTGTTATACCTAAGTTAAAACTAAAACTAACGCAAAGAGGGTTTTCAGCCTGAGAGACTGACACGAGTTTTGGTTTTACCTATACTGAGATTGGGCGATTAACACACACAAGTTAACAATTAGAAGATAGAGAAGGTCAAGCCTATTGTAAGGAAACATATTAACCATATTTAATCTAATAAAATGTAGATTTTAGTTTATAAGTGCAATGATTGTCTTATCTCGTTGTTGATATATCATTCCTAGATTTAGGCAGTACTTCTTCCTAAAACCTAGACATGCTAATTCTATCACGATTAAACACATCCGCTTTAAGAAATCATGGTTGATTATAATCTATCTTAGAAGACAATAATGGTGATCTTATTGAATCCTAGCTCATCGAGACTTTACTAACTTACTGCTTAACGACTCTTTATATACTAGTAGTCTACTGTCCAGATCTTTACCCAAGGAATCAAAACGTCATCTGTTGATCCTAGGTCACCTGCTAGTCCAACTTGTTCACTAAACCAAACGCAAATACATGTTAATATTTGTGCTCATATTATTCTAGATATATAAATTGTAGATATGGAGAGCTATCCCGGCATCTAGATAACACTATATTTGTATTCCTAGATCTAGTTGAATGATAGGTCGCATACTTAAGCACATAAACGAGTATAAATTGATAAACATAATCAACACACAACGAACAAGATGCAATCTGAATAAACATAAACCAAACATTAAATTATCATAAACATGGCTAATACCTAAAGGTATTAGCCAGTAACCATTGTAACGAATACAAATGTCATATACGAACGATTAAGGTAAAGAAAACTATAAAGCACGATACCAACAACCGAACGTGTATTTAGAGTATAAGAATTTACAAGGGTTTCCTATGGATTGAAGGGTGTTGGGATATCTCCGTGGCTTCTTTTCTCTTTTAAAAGTCGAACCTGGTGGTTAATGCCTTCTTCTTAGTCTTAGGTATATTTTGCACACTAAAATTCATCATTAGGGTTCGTTATATATAGGGTCTGGAATTAAGTCGATACGCCATATTGAATAAGTTTAATATGGCGTATTGGGGTTTCTTGGAGTGGGGACCACGATAAATATCTTCCAGAATCTTCCATGAACCGCCTGTGAATACGGCGTATGAGTCACTCTGGATACGGCGTATTAATGTTCAAATCTTTATGGTTTCTTGTGAAGTCAAGGAACAAATACGCCATATCTTCCTTGATGGATATGGCGTATAGTATGTCAGAACATTGCTCTTCATAATCTCTTCGTTTAAGCTCTAAAATGCGTGCCTTTTAGTTAAACTTCACCAATTGCTTCATATTTACTGCAAATAATAAATATAAACAATTAAGTACCAATTCATGCATAAAAATGTAAAACGAGCAATTTAGATAGGATAAATGATGCTATAAATAGACGTTATTTGATGTCATCAAATATCCCCCCACTTGAATCCTACTTGTCATGAAGTAGACTTTAGAAAACTTATAAAAATGTATCTCAAACCAAGGTTTAAGATTTTTCCTTTAAGCAACTTTTCGTTTAATTACTAGCACACAACCAAACACTTCACGAAATAGGAAAATGAAAACACTCAAATCACTCAACTAATCTATGTGGTAACATTTATTTAATTCGCTCAATTGCTCGGTCGGGATGAGTATTCTATCATAAGGTTGGCAAGGATACACATCTCCACCACTAAAGCTAAGGAGTAACAAGTCTAAAAAGGTAAATTGGGTTAAGGTTTAAGGGTTTATTGTTCTTTCTAATCTCTATCGATACCAATATTCCAGAAAAGGCGACAAAACCACAAATGCACGCCCAAATCCATGACAGCGACACTTGTGATTGCTCAGATCTTAACTCGAATAAGCTAAAGAATAGGACTAGTAATCTTTACCAATAATAGTAAACCAACAAGGGAGACGAAACCATATATACACATCCAAATCCATGGAATAGACATACATGATTGCTCACTCCCTTATTCAAGTAAAACCAAAGGATAGGATGATGAACAATATAGGGTATGAAATCACTAATCCTTTCACCAACAGTAATACACCAACAAGGGCGACGAAACCACATGTACACGAGCAAATCCATGCACGAGACACATGTGATTGCTCACTCCCTCATTCGAGCAAACCAAAGGTTAGAGTTTAGGCATGGGGAATATATAATTGGTGTTAAATAAAAGTAACAAAACAAATAGATTAAGTCCGAACAAATAAGGAACAATGTTGCTAGTTACTTTCCTGACCATGCCCATGAAAAAGACACAAAATCATAAACTAACTCACGCTTTAACACGGAAACTCACGCTTTGGTTAAACACGAATTAGACTTATAGATGTCTTGATCGTCCATACATGACTGGCATAAAACAACCTTAGTTGGCGTTCCCATAACGGCCAACTCCCAATCATCCATACTATACATACTGTACAACAATAGTGCGATATCAACCACTTGATACATGAAGTACATAGTTGGTTTATATTGCGACCAACTAAAAATAATATACAACAAAACTTCGTTGGTTTATAACACGTATCAACGAATAATCGATCATAATAGAATCGGTTAAGCTTAGATGAACCGATTATCTCACAAACCTCTCCTCTTTTTCTTTTTTTTTTGTATTTTTCAGTTTTTTCTATTTTTTATAACTAATACTGAAAAACGAATTTGGGTGTAAAATTTCACCACTTCACGAACATGATAAATCTGGATTCTATTTTCGATCATACTTGTGTAAGTAGTAAACACACGAAAAATAAAAATACACTACTTTCACATTCCCATTGCATTGTGCAATTTCCCAACCTAACCATAGATAGAAAATACACACACGAATACATGAAATACAATACTTTACACAAAAGCAACTAGCAACCAAAATAGGACTTAATCTAATAGGGTAGGTTAAGGTGTAAAGGTGTAACGAAACAAATATTTGATGGTGTAAAAAAAGAATGGAATGCCTCAACAGGTTTTTCTAGGGGTATCTTACTTTTAAGATGAGAGTAAACAAAAGGGTTTATACGGGGGTTAATTAACCGATGTGGTTAGTTAACATAAAAACATGTATAGGCATTTTGGTGAAATCCTAAAAATTTACCAGTTTAGAAAGGTCACTCCATCTATATAAAATAGTGCTTATTATGATGGTCTCGAATAGATATACAAGTCAAATTCTAAAGTTTACTACAGTTACCAGCACACTTATATTTTTGTGGAATTTGGGGTAAATATTGAGAAACAGACAAGGCTAAATCCTCACAATTGGAAATTAAGGTTATGTGTGCAGGGTCATACAACTAATAATTTCACAAAAATATGCTAAAAAAATAAAATTTTAAATTTGAGTATAAATTAAGCATATTATTTGTAAAAATAAGGAGAAGTAAGTGTTATAATTCTCCTCCCCTACTTGAAATATACAACGACCTGTTGTATAAATATAACATGAAAAACATGAAATTAAAGAATTAAAACAGAAAACTCCCTTGAGATTTGCTCGGTATGATCCTCCATGTTGCGTAAATGATCAAGAAAGCGTGTTGTAGAAGCGTCTGAATTTCAACATGACTACAACACACATAGAATTCCAGAATATTAGCATCCCACCAAATTGATTCAATTGTTCCAGAAGGTTCCTGTATAAATTATAAGAAAACAAGTGCAATTCTATCTCCAGGTATTCGTCGGTTAGAAAATAAAAACTAAAAATAAAAACTAAATCTGTACAGGAAGTCGATACGCCGTATCCATATTTCAAGATACGCCATATTAATACCTATAAGAAAAATCCTAAGTACGGGATAGAGGTCGAATACACTCTATTCATTTGATGAATACGCCGTATCAACAAAGTCTGACAATAATGTTTTAAAGTGCAGGAAAAATAAAAACTAGATAACGTCTAGATAGTCAATACGCAGTGTCCATTGAGGTTAGATACGCCGTATCGACAGTCTGGGAAGACAGACTCGATAAAAATTAAAAATTACATTCCGGGTTGTCTCTCGGCAAGTACTTTTGTTTACAGAAAAGTCTTTAAGTTAGACTTGTCTTCAGCTGATTACTTGGGATCTTCGATATACCTCTTGGTCCTTGCCCAATCGTTAAATTCTTGTTCTATCATAGCAATTCGTTCCCGTGGCATTCCAATCAACTTGCATTTCTTTTCTTTCACTCTTTTATTCTTGTCGCTCATAAAGACAAGTGCATCTTTAGAAAGCAAGTAGTCACACATAAAATCGAACTTATTGTCATCAACCATTAGTCCATATTCACCCATACAATCTTGATTAATTTGGTTTGGATTGTTTTTCTCGAGTTCCAAGAGTTTCCATTCATCAGTGGGCACGTAACTACTCCATCCACCATCACTTAATTCATCCTTCATTCCTTTCTTTCCCCACCAACGTTGGCAAAATTCATCAAATCCCTTTTCGAGAGGTGTATCACAATTAAACCAATCGAAATCATTCATGAATGTCTCGGACTTTCCCTCTTGTTTATTGCCGGTGACTTTTCCATCCTACCCTTACTGTAAAGTCATTAGGAGAATGTTAGCAGGACAAGTTCATATGAAAGAAAGTTGATTACAAGAAATCAATTTTGCTTATGTATCAGACAGTTGATACGACATATCAATAAAACTTGATATGCCGTATAGATTAAATAAACATAATACGGCGTATTGATTGGTGAAATCGCCTTATTTCTGCATCTGATATATGTCGGGTAGCGATTAACCCAAATTCTACCCGATTTGTTCAAGATCTCAACACATCAATCGTGATCAAAACACTACGTTTGGATTTGCTTATTAAAACGTTACCAAATTTAAATTTTACAAAACCTAAACAAGAATCTTATGATTTAAGAACTTTAAACCCTAAATCAAGTAAATTTTAAATAATTAAAGATCAAAGTAAGTCCCCGTACCTCGTCTCAAGATTGGGAATAAGTGAATCAATGAAATTTAAATTGAAGTAAAGATCTCCACAAGATGTTTTAGACGTAAATAATTTTCTAATAAAAGTTCACATGCATGCAGTTGACGCATTATTGGTTTTTATAGATTTAATTAATACGCCGTATCCATTAATGAATACGCCGTATTGGTCAAGCAACTTAAGTCAAAAAATTTATTAGGTATTTCTGATACAGCGTATTTATGGGCAATCGATATGCCATATCCACTCATAGATCGATTAAAAGGAACTGTTTAGAGAACATACCTGGCCATTAGCAATAGTGAAGTAGTACTTGCATACCTTCGTCCTTAAAAAAATAGGGCCGAACGGGATGCCGAATGGCACATATAGATTTTGAATAAATTCAAAAGCATTCCATTATAGAAGTAGCCACAACCCAGTGCATTAATGCGAGCCCAAAAAAAAATTCAATTTTGAAAAATTCATCTTCACATGCTTCGTCAGATACATAGGTATTAAAACTAATATCGATTGTATCACCCATTGGTTTGTTTAGTGAATCTATTGAGAATAACTCAACGCCTATTTTATCATCATCATTCCCCTTATCTAATTGTAAATTATTGGCAGAAGGAATTTCACAAGAAAATAAATCTTCATCAATGTTTAAGATGTTGAACTTTTCCTTTTTTGAAAACCATTTCTTTAGAGATTTTCTTTCTGCCTTAGATTTGTATATTTTATAATTAAATTCGGGAGACGATGTCATATTATCCAGATTACCATTACAATTCAGTTTAGGTTTAGACGAAAAGTTAGGTTCTACTTTCAAAGCATCATTATAAATTATAGCTGGGAATTTTGGTTCGAAGAATATGAGGATGTCGATGTCTACATCATCAAGACACCAATTGATCATACCATACTTAACAGTTTCCCAGTTATAAACTTTACCGTTTTTAGAGCCTTTTCCGTCTTGAACTGAACGTATTCTTCCATAGTAGTACCTGGATTATCCGTTTCCTGCAACAACATGACTAAACAGAAAAGTAGTAAACTGATAAAAACTAAACTAAATGCAGGCAAACACACAAATACATGCAAACACACAATATACAGTAATATACAATGCAGACTAATCTAAGTTATGTTAAATCTAAACTAATTTTACTAATAAAAACAAGAATTAAACAACTTCACTCCCTGGCAACGACGCCAAAAACTTGATGTGTCGTTGTGCGTAGGTAATATTTATTATCAAGTTTTACTATTTATATTTTTCCGAATTACCTATTAACAAACACTAACGGGCAGTGTACCCGATCAATTGTAGGTTCGTTGGTAAGTAGGGTGTCGATCACTAAGGCGAGAGCGTTAATTCCTAATTCTATCAGTATTTTAGTTATCTAAGTTAGTCCTAAATTAATCTATTCTATGTTATACCTAAGTTAAAACTAAAACTACGCAAAAAGAGGTTTTTAGCCTGAGAGTTTGGCATAAGTTTTGGTTTTACCTAGACTGAGATTGGGCGATTAACACATACAAGTTAACAATTAGAAGATAAAGAAACGGTCAAGCGTATTGTAAGGAAACGTATTAACCATATTTAATCTAATAAAATGCATGTTTTAGTTTATAAGTGCAATGATTTTCTTATCTCGTTGTTGATATATCATTCCTAGATTTAGGCGGTACTTCTTCCTAAAACCTAAACATGCTAATTCTGTCATAATTAAACACATCTGCATAAAGCAATCATGGTTGATTATAATCTATCTTAGAAGACAATAATGATGATCTTATTGAATCCTAGGTCATTGAGACTTTACTAACTTACTGTTTAACGGCTCTTTATATGCTAGTAGTCTACTGTCCAGATCTTTACCCAAGGAATCAAAATATCATTTGTTAATCCTAGGTCACCTGCTAGTCCAACTTGTTCACTAAACCAAAGGTAACCTAGGATTAACAAATGATATATAAATTGTAGATATGGAGAACAATCCTGACATCTAGCTAACGCTCTATTTGTATTCCTAGATCTAGTTAAATGATAGGTCACATACTAAAGCACATAAACGAGTATAAATTGAGAAACATAATCAACACACAACGAATAAGATGCAATCATAATAAACATAAACCAAACATTAAATTATCATGAACATGGATAATACCTAAAGGTATTAGCCAATAACCATTGTAACGAATACAAATGTCATAGATGAACGATTAAGGTAAAGAAAACTATAAAGCATGATACCAACAACCGAACGCGTATTTAGAGTATAAGAATTTACAAGGTTTCCTATGGATTGAAGGGCGTTGTGTGACAACCGGAAACTTTTCCTAAGTCTTAGTATGTTAAAATACTATGACTATATATCTACATATTTCTATTCATTCAAATTTCTATAAGAAAACTCACAGTTGACTTTTTTTGACTTATTTTTACGCTAAACAGTTTCGGTTTAACCGACTGTCAAACATCAAATTTCTATGATAATAAATCATTTCTGATTTCAAGTTATCATCTTTAATTCAAATTACTATTTTCTAAACTATAACCCTTGTAAATTTCTATACCGTTAATGTTCTGTTAAATTCTCAGTTTTATTGACTTTTACTGTTTCCGTTAGGATCAGTGATCGGGGTAACGACAGTCAATCTCTATTTAATCATTTAATAATTCTTTTATTCTTAAAATTCTTTCATTTAAATGAATATATCAATATTTGATCAAATTCCGTGAGGTTGTCCCGCAAACGGCATAAAATATCAAACAACGCGTTCCGACACGTACGTTTAATGTCCATACTAACTTTAAAACAATTTAAACTCTAAAACCTATAGTGTGAATAGTCAAAGTTTAAGTAAAAACACTTTTACATCCATTAAAAATACTAGGAAACTTTGAGTCACATTTTAAATTACGAGTTATGGTCGTGAAGTAAACCAACAAGAGCTAAAACGCACATAGCATCCCCCTAGATGCCAACACATGGTTCAAACCCCACAAGGGACAACAAGGCATGAATTTAGGAGGTCTTGTCCCAAGTGGTAGACCCTCTTTGTCTTATATTATTTCAACACACACACACACACACTCCTCATTTGATATCAAAAACTTCACTTCATTCTTTTCTTTTCTCTCTTGGTTGTCCGAACACATACACACACATGCATTTCATACATTTTTCCACTTTGATTCAAGAACATGAAGGTTTAAACACTTTCGGGTTGATTCTAATAGGCGTGGTTTCTTTAAAACAACGTTTGGGTTATCGGTTCCGTGTTAATCTCATTTTCAAAACCCTCTTTGTAACTTATCATTTCCTTAAATATTTTGTACTTTTAGTAGCCTAGTGATGCATAGATGTTAGTTGTACGGTGCGTTTTCTAAAAATCAAAAGCTTGAAACTTACAAATAAATATTAAGGGTGTTTGTTGATTCGAACTAGGGAAAAAGGGCACAAAGAAAAGAACATTTTATTATTTTGGTTGTGATGGTTGAATAACATTTATGTACATAGTAGCTTATTTCTATTTTTGGCTTGAAATAAGCTTATACGGCTTATTTATGGGCTTATTTAATTTTGGACATAAAAAGGGTCGCAAGGAAAGTGGTTTTGGTTATTACATATTCTTGTCATATTTTTATAGCTTATTATGGTGACTTATTTCGAGAACAAAACATAGTTTATAGCTTATTAGCTTATTTAAAAGCAAACTATATTCGGTTTTGGGCTTAGATACCCACGGCCCAAAAGGGGAAATAAGCCGTAGGCTTATTAATACCCTTTTGTGGTTCGACTTATTTTCTGAGCTTCTTAGTTGGTTAATTTGATTACTAAAAATACTTAACCGCGTATATTATAACTCGTTATTTGATTTCGGACTTAGTATATTTTCGGAAGCACTTGTTTGTTCCTAGATAGGCCACGACCCAAATTAAGGCCCATTAAGCTTCGGCTTAGTTATGGTGTTCTTGATTCGGCTTATTTTCTATTTACTCCTAATACATATTTAAATTGATATTTCGGACTAATTAGAGTTTGAGAAACTAAGCAATACGGTTTTAGACTACTCCTAATAAGAGAAAAATTAGTGATTTGAGCGTTGAAACGGATTTTTGATCGAATTGTACTTGATTAAGCTAAAAGGGGTTAGATTAATCGTTTGGAAAATACGCCTTGGTAAAACGTCACAAAAATGTGGATTTTGGCATTTTGCCAAAAATCGTTGTTTTAAGGAAAGTGTTTGGAAATAAGGTTTAAAACCTTGAAAAATGTTTTATAAACAAACGGGTCATGCCAAAATTTTGTAAAAATATAACACTTAGAAAGATTTCACTAAAACTTACTTTTTCAAAATCCGACAAAAGACGAAATAATAAAATATTATTATTTTAATAAATCGACTAAAATACAAAAAAATAATATATTTTATAACTTTATAAAATATAAAACTCATACCATTCATTTTGTGAATTTAAAACATGTTAATACTCGTCATTTGAGCACTTAATATAGGTAACTTGGGTTCACCAAGAAAACTATCAAAACATATTTAATAATGGTTTATCATTTATTCATTTATTTCTAAGTTCTACTTCTATTTAATTTTACTTGTCTATTTTTCCTTAAATAGTATAAGCATATAACAACTAATGTACATACTATGATTTATCTTCTTCGAGTCTAAATAACCAACCATCACACAACCAATAACACTAAAAGTGACGTACAACGCATGTTTTGACCTCTATGCATCAATCCTAAACATACATTTAAGAAACATATTTCTAAATCGGACATTAACTGGATTAGGTCGTGTTTGGACGTTGTTGCACTCTAATATTTAAGCATCTTTTGTCAGCTACCTATCATCTTAATTGAGGTGAGTTCTCGTAGCCCCATTTTTAAACTCTTTTCCGTTGTGGGAAAATGATACTCAAAACCTTTTTCAGTTAATTTCAATACTGTGCAAAAACCTTTTATTTCTTTTTAGACAATGCTATGTGCCTATGTTTGCATGTATAAATGCTATTTGAACACTATGTGAATGCTATGCGAATACTATGAGATCTATTTATGCGAAGTTCCACAGGGAATTTCTGCACTGCACTATTTAGCCGACTGTGTAGCTCTAGCTCGTAGGCGATAGGTTCAGAGGACTATAAGCGCGTGGGTTATTTTGATATGATGAATTGGGTTAGGATACCCTGGTATGATGTGTTGATGTGTTATTAATCTAAATACTATTGTATGCATTCTGCTTTCATATTGCACAAATGTCTACTATTTAAATTCTAGCACAACAACTGGGTTTACTGTCTAAACCTACGAGCTCACCAACTTTATGTTGACCTTTTCGAGTATCATTTTCAGGTGTGATCTACATTGTTATCAGATTGATATATGAAATTCAAAGACCCCTACTACCAGGACGTTTTCTAAAGACAAGGGTTTTTAACTAATTAAGGCTGTATTTCCTAAATATTTGTAATCTAAATTTCATGTAACAAAGCTTGGTATATCTTGTATCTTGTGCGATGTAAATCATTATGTCGCATCCCGTGTTTCCGCTCATAGTGGGGTGTGACAGATTGGTACCAGAGCCAAGGTTATAGAGAATGCATATTTTTCAAAATTAAAAACGCAACTATAACCAACTAAAACATTTTTTTCAAAACCTAGAACATGACGAAAGTTGGCTAGCCCGAGCATTTCATACTTCTTCCTAAATTATACATAGCCTGATCAACTATGCCTAATTCATGAAGGACCATGGAATGTTGGGGGTAGTTTTTTTAAGTTATGTTAGAGGATGGGGGAAATGAAATCCTAAGATCACCTAAAAATCACCTCGACCTTATATGTACATACCTGTTTTATGTGTTATGTTATTGCCCGATGATTGTCTTGTGCTTGCTATTAATTGAATTATCATTATTTTTTATTGACTTACATGTTGCCTTGTTTGCATTACATGTTGCCCTAAATGCTTATCATGTACCTAGTATTATATTACTATTGCCCATGCTTATCTTGCATATTTTCCTTGCAAGCTCTACATGTGGCCTTACTACTATATTATCTTTATCGCTTATACTTGGGTGACATGCTTGCCTTGCAATGCTCTATATGTCGCCATGCATACTCATACTTTGCTACTGCTTACTCCAATATACAAGCAGACCTATACTACTATTTTCTATTTTGAATACTATACTAAACATTATTTTGAATATGTCCCAACATTAAGTTGCAGGACGGCCAACGTTGAATACATTATTTTGGATATATTATCTTGGTTATACTATTAGGATACACTATTTTGAAATATTTCTTTATATACTAATTTAGGTACACGACCTTACAGTTGTTGCCCTATACTATTACGTCACGGTTATCACATACCCTGTCTCCCCCACACTACTCACTTCATTAGGAAGTCTGAATACACCGCATTTTAAGCCGATGAGTAGGATTATATCCTTAGTCGCACTAGGAATAACCCACCGACCATCATAGACGCAATTAATGGTCTTATCATACAATTAGGACCATGGAGACTACAAATAGGACAATAGGATTCATGAGAAAGTGATACCCTCAGGATGAGTTCTTCATGTCAGCCGTAGTAACAGTACCCGCCATAGTGCTTGTGTTCCGGAGATGGTACCAATATGGATGACTCGAAGTCTTTCGGTTAAAATTTCTATACAATTAAAACCTTTTCTTACAAACCTTACGAAGTACACAATTTTGGAATTTCTATGATTGATAGTTTTAAAGTATAAACCGTTTCAAAACTTATGTTCAAACGTCAATATTCTTAAAAGTCAAAAAAATAGACCACATACAAAAAAATCGCTTAGTCTATACACAAATTTTTACAAACGTCTTTTCACATGACTATAATTAAAGAAAACTTCAAACAATGTTACTCCAAACCCCATTTACGGTCAAATTTTTATAATGATTTACTCAAATAAACGTCGTCAACAATTTTAAAACCATGCCTCCGGGAAGGGACACGCACTATACCTACACACTATTCGATCATTAGAAATGAAACGAACCAAACATCTATGATTTTCAATAGGAATATTCGAGCACTCCAATTCATTGACACCGAATTTTGCTCTTAGAAACGTGGATTTATATACCATCATCTTCAACTTCTCATACACCCGACTACACGTCCCTCCTTGATGTTTCACATCGGGAGCTACTTCTTTGAAATTCTTTTATATCAACTATGAGATCACTAGCAACGATCATCCTCATTGTTCAAACTCTAACTGGTTCTACCCTTCTTTTTGGCATACGACGTCAACAACTACGCTTACTCTTCCTAGACGATAAAGACGCCACCGTCGCGACCCTATGCTAACCTAACTCACGCTACTCGACTTAATATGAGAACCTTCTTACAAAAAAAACATGATTATTATACAAAACTTCTAACACTTATTTTATAAATAAAAAACATTGTAGTGCCTATATAAATGATGTTTTATCAAACTAGCTTGGAGTATTGGGATAAATTACTAAAACATGTCCGATTTTCCTTATCTTATTTTATTTTATTATTTAGCCTTGAATCCTAATTCTTTTACTTTTTTTACTTCTTAAATTATCTATTTATAATACTATTTCTACTTTTTAAATCCTAATGTATCTTAATCCCTAGTTCTATGATTCTTAATTATCTAAATTCTTATTTCTTTGATCCTTGATTTCTTAACACTCATTTCGTGTGCGTCTCCGTATTTATCCAATAAATCTCTCGTCTATCACATCGCCATTCCTTCCTTGACCAGTTCCCATCGGATTTACTTTTAAAATTCTTAGCATTTTATCCAGTCTTGAAACTCGAAATTCTTTTCTGAAACAATACTTATACCGCACTTTGACCTAAGTACATCGAGTCAAAATACTTAATGAAACCTTTTATAAACGAATACTCAACACATTTTTCACAAACTCTAATGCAAACGCTTGTACAATAGGTTGTCTTTGTAAAACATATTACTAAGTAAAACTTAATAAATAGGTCGTGGCCGTGTACCGTTGCGTGTTTAGTTAGAGATCATCCGCTAATAAATACCATCATCTTTACAAATTTTCCTCTGAACGGCTCACTTGACTCGACTATACCCCTAGCCTTCTTCATTAATCTCATCAATCTTAGCCGTAGATACCCATTCATTTGTGTTGAGCCAACCTAGAATTGAGCAGACTTTTCAAAAGCAATAAGTTTGTAATAACAACTTGATGTTTAGCTTAATTTCATGACAGTTCTTGTTTGATTGAGTTGTGGAGTTAAGTTAGATTCAAAGTTGTTACTTAGCTTAAGGTTTATGATAATTCTACCCAAGGACGGGCTAGCTTACCCTCGCCTATATAGCTGCTTCATAGTTACTTTAGGCTGACACACTTTTTCACCTAGTAGGATAACCTTGGATAGAGACGCCATGATTTCAACTTTTAGTAGTAATTGACCATGTCACATAAGCAATGACCACAACACTGAGTTCTGATTCGACTCCTAATTCTCTCGCGACGAAATTGACCTCTATGAAATTCTTTAGCAGTAGGAAAATCTTGTAGGAAATCTATGGATTAATAGCATCTAGTAGTTCTTTTACATGATGTGTCGTGATTCCTATTTTGTATACCATCTACCTCTGCCTACTAGTAATAGGATTCATTACTCACTTCTGATAAAGCTACCACTTCTCACAATAATCTTGTACATAATCTCACTTCTCTTCATTTTGATTATTAAAGACCAAATAACTTCGTAAACCCTTAAGATAGGATGAGTTCAACAAAACTAAGATATATTCGTAGGCGATAACTTGACCTTAGTGCGACTTCTGAAATAAAAGGAAACATGAGAAAAACTCAGGAGAGGAAAACCCTTAAGGACTATATAGGAACCTAACGTAGGACGACACAAGTGATTAGACTCCTTAACCGATTTGATAATTTTTTTAGAAATCTACAACCTTATCTACAAAAACCAAGCTTCTAAATCTTCCAACACAATGTAACTAGGTGAAAGAAATCGAGCTGCTAGATCAGAAAGAGTTTAAGCATACCATGATAAGAGAAAACATAGAATGAACAACTGATAAAGGAAATTATAGGATGATCAATTTTGGGTTGTGATGTGCTAGAACATTTATCGCCTATAAATCTAATCGATTTGGCTAGATGCACAAAGACAAGACATTGTAGAATTTCTTAGAACATCTCACAGACACAACGCGAACTAGATCGCTACCGAACACTTGAGCAAAACCTCACCTATCTGATTCCCAGGAAAGTCGTCAACTTGAAAACCCTAGATAATCCACAACGCCGCTTGATGAAATATTCGTCACCTTTAGGAAGAAACCCAAACTAGTAGTTAGAGCTAAGTCATATTAGAAAGACCCAATTAGACCTCACTTCGAGAAGCCTAGAGAACCAAGGAAAAACAATACACAATACTAAACACCTACACTTCTCTTTCCACACCCTAAAGCTAGATGACCAAGAGTTGAATTTCGAGACGAAATTCTTTTAAGGGGGATAGACTGTGACAACTGGCAAATTTTCCTAAGTCTTAGTATTCTAAAATACTACGACTATATATCTACATATTTCTATTCATTCAAATTTCTATAAGAAAACTCATAGTTGACTTTTGTTGACTTATTTTACGCTAAACAGTTACGGTTTAACCGACCGTTAAACATCAAATTTCTATGATAATAAATCATTTCTGATTTCAAGTTATCATCTTTAATTCAAATTACTATTTTCTAAACTATAATCCTTGCAAATTTCTAGACGGTTAATGTTCTGTCAAATTCTCAGTTTTATTGACTTTTACTGTTTCCGTTAAGATCAGTGACCGGGGTAACGGCAGTCAATCTCTATTTAATCATTTAATAATTCTTTTATTCTTAAAATTCTTTCATTTAAAAATATATCAATATTTGATCAAATTCTGGGAGGTTGTCCCGTAAACGGCTTAAAATATATTAAACAACGCATTTTGACACGTCCGTTTGTAGGATCCCTAGATCATTCCATGTATTAAGCACAAGATCAATGACACCAAAGGTCAAAGTTTAAGTAAAATATTTTTACATCCATTAAAAATACTAGGAAACTTCGGGTCACATTATAAATCTTCGAGTTATGGTATTAAGTTAACTCGACAAAGGCTAAACGCACTTAGGATCCCCCTAGATGCCATCCCACGGTTCAAACCCCACAAGGGATAACAAGGCATGAATTTAGGAGGTCTTGTCCCAAGTGGTACACCCTCTTTGTCTTATATTATTTCAAAACACACATAACTCCTCATTTGATATCAAAATCTTCACTTCCTTCTTTTCTTTCTCTTTTGCTGTACCGAACACCACACACTACATACACACACAAACACACACCACATTTCATACCTTTGTCCATTTGGATTCAAGAGCATGAAGGTTTTTATACACTCTCGGTGTTGCTCCTAATAGGCTGTGGTTTCTATAAATATAATGTTGGGTTGTCGAGTTACAGTAGTGTTATTAAATTTTCAAAAACCCTCTTTGTAAGTTATCATTTCCTCAAATATTTTTGTACTTTTAGTAGCCTAGTGATGCATATATGTTAGTTGTACGGTGCGTTTTCTAAAAATCAAAAGCTTGAAACTTACAAATAAATATTAAGGGTGTTGTTTGATTTCGAACTGGGAAAAGGGAAACAGACAAAAGAAATACCATTTTATTATTTTGGTTGTGATGGTTGAATAACATTTATTTACATAGTAGCTTATTTCTATTTTCGGCTTGAAATAAGCTTATACGGCTTATTTATGGGCTTATTTAATTTCGGACATAAAAAGGGTCGCAAGAAAAGTGGTTTTGGTTATTACCTATTATTGTCATATTTTTTATAGCTTATAGCTTATTAGCTTATTTAAAAGCAAACTATATTCGGTTTTGGGCTTACATACCCACGGCCCAAAAGGGGAAATAAACCGTAGGATTATTTACACCATTTTGTGGTTTGACTTATTTTCTCGGCTTCTTAGTTGGTTAATTTGATTACTAAAATTACTTAACAGCGTATATTATAACTCGTTATTCGATTTCGGACTTAGTATATTTTCGGAAGCACTTGTTTGGTCTTAGATAGGCCACGACCCAAATTAAGGCCCATTAAGCTTCGGCTTAGTTATGGTGTTCTTGATTCGGCTTATTTTCTATTTTACTACTAATACTGTGGTTAATGGATTTATTTTGGACTAATTAGAGTGTTAGTAAACATAAGCATCCCTACGGTTTGGGACTATCTATTGGGCTAGGGCCCTATAATATATGGGAAAAATGACGTGTGTTTTTGAGCGGGTTGTGTAAAGGAAATGTCGATTTTGGTTATTACTAGGTTTGTCATTATGTTTTTATAGCGTATAGCTTATTAGCTTTTTTTAAAGCAAGTTATATTCCTGTTTGGGGCTTCGTACATTACCCTCGGCCCAAAGGGGAAATAAACCGTAGGGCTTATTTACCCATTTTATGGTTCTGACTTTATGTTCTAGGGCACTACTTCTTAGTTGGTGTATTTTGATTACTTGAAAAATTTATTTTTCTGCGTATTTTTATAACTCGGTTATCGTTTTCGGATAACTTTGTTTATTGTCTGAAGCCTTGTTTGGTCATAGATAGGACTCGTCCACACTAATGTTGGCACCGCCGTTTAGGGCGTCGGTTTGATGTGTTGGGGTCGGTGATTCGGCTGGAGGGGCAGTGGGTGCGCGTGTCAGTGTGTAAGGGAGTTTGTGGACCTTATTAGAGTATTGATATAGAATTCCTATGCTTTACGGTGATGGGGTCTTACGTAGTTGGGGACAGGTGTGGGCCCATTCCAACTAGTTGGGTGTTTTTTTTTTTTTTTTTTTTTTTTTTTTTTGGTGGTGTCGGGGTGCGGGGAGGTGAGGGTTTGGTGGTTTGGTTGGGGGGGTTGGTGTGGTTCGGTTGGGCGTGAGGGGTAAGTATCTTTTTGGGCGTTGACTGGGGCGCGTTTGTAGGGAATCAATATTTTTTGATTCGAATTTTGTACCTTGATTTAAGACTTTAAATGGGCGTGTGTCATAGGTTAGATTTAGTGTTTGGTGGGTAATATGAGGACTTTGGTATTTTTATTTTTTTGTATATTCTTTTTGAAAACGTACCCACACATATTATTACGTGGGATTGGGGGGGGCTGGGGAGGGGCTCGAGGCCTGGATACGTTTGTGGGGGTGATGGGGTTTGGTATTCAGGCATTTGAACGCGGTTATTTTGGCTTGGTATTTTACGAATGAGTTTTATATTAACAGTTGGTGGGTTATAGTGGGGTGTTTACTACTCGGAGGGGTATGGCACACCGAAGATATTGGGTGGGGTTTTGGGTGTCTTATTAGGGTTGTTTCGCGCGATGTAGTGCTGGCTTTTGTTTTCACTTTATCCGGTCGCGCGGGGCATAAATCCAGGTAATAATAGAAAAAACAAGAGACCCCATAAATTATTTTACTTTGTAAATAATAATTTTATGGATATTTTAATTATATAGTCGGCCCACAATTCTAATGAACACTTTTATGGTTATAATTATTTTAGTGTTTTTTTATTTATTTTTTTATTAATTATAATATTAATTTATTAAATTCTGCTTTCGATTCATTTTGTGAATTTTTTATATTCGGGCAGTGGTTTAAATATCTCTTCATTATTGCCTATTGACTCTTATCCTTATGAGGTATCGTGGGGTACTCACACGAGGAAATGTTTTCGTGGGCGGACGCTTTCTGTGATCGGGTGGTATGGGGGAGCTGCTTGGGTGGATGGGTGAGGGCGTTCGGCCGATTCGGCGAGGGAGGTGTGGGTATGGTCGTGGCGGGGGTTTTCCGCAGTTTTATATTTGCGTGTTAAAGGTTTATTTCTTACTATTGTTACCATACTATAGGACTTTTATCCTCTTTCGCATTGAGTCGTCTAATTATCCAACCATCACAAACCAGAATAAACATCTTAAAAAATCGTTTATAAAATAAGTGATCGTACACCCCCAACTAACGCACATTTCTGGACCTCTAGATGCATTCAATCCCATATACTATACATTTAAGAAACATTATTACTAAATCGGACTTTAACTGGATTAGGTCGTGTCTGTTGCGTCGCCGTTGCCACTCTATAATATTCATATTTTGTCAGTTCCTATCTTCTTATTATTGAGGTGAGGTTCTCGTAACCCTTTCTTTTTAAATACTATTTTCTGTTGGAGGGAGGGGGGGGGGGGGCGAGAGGTTGGAAAAATGATTACTCAAAACCATTTTCAAATTACTTTTACATCACGGTGACAGAAAAAAATCTTTTTATTTCTGTTTTGGACAATGCTTTTGGGCCTTGTTTGCGTGTTTGGTAATGCTAGGTGTTTACTTTGGAATCGTTGAGATCTATTTTTGCGAAGTCCCAATGGGTAATAATAAAATATTTTCTGCACTGCACGATATTTTAGCCGGACTAGTTTGGTCAGCAGTGTAGCTCCAGCTTGACAAAGTAGGCGATAGGTTCGGAGGACTACAAGCACGCGAGTTATTTTGATATGATGAATTGGGTTGGGATACCCTGGTATGATGTGTTGATGTGTTGTTAATCGAAATACTATTGTATGCATTCTGCTTTCATATTGCATAAATGTCCGCTATTTAAATTCTAGCACATCAACTGGGTTTACTCTCTAAACCTACGAGCTCACCAACTTTATGTTGACCTTTTCGAGTATCATTTTCAGGTGTGATCGACATTGTTATCAGATCGATATATGAAATTCAAAGACCCCTACTATCAGGACGTTTTCTAAAGACAAGTGTTTTCAACTAATTAAGGCTATATTTCCTAAATATTTGAAATCTAAATTTCATGTAACAAAGCTTGGTATATCTTGTATCTTATGCAATGTAAATCATTATGTCGCATCCCTTGTTTCCGACAAGACCTTCGTGGCTTCTTTTTTCTTTTAAAAGTTGAACCTGGTGGTTAATGCCCTCTTCTTAGTCTTTGGTATATTTGTGCACACTAAAATTCGTCTTTAGGGTTTGGTATTTATAAGGTCTGGAATTAAGTCGATACGCCGTATTGAATAAGTTCAATACGGCGTATTGGGGTATCTTGGAGTGGGGACCATGATTAATATCTTCTAGAATCTTCCATGAACCGCTTGTAAATACGACATATGAGTCATTCTGGATACGGCGTATTGATCTTTAAATATTCGTGGTTTCTTGTGAAGTCATCAAGGCACAGATACGCTATATTTTCCTTGATGGATACGGTGTATAGGATGTCAGAACACCACTCTTCATAATTTCTTCGTGTAAGCTCCAAAATGCGTGCCTTTTAGTTAAACTTCACCAATTGCTTCATATTTACTGCAAATAACAAATATAAATGATGAGGTGTCATTTTATACACTTTTTCGGGGTCATTTAACCCCCTAAATCATGCAAATATGCCCAGATTATGTTCTTAATCGTTTGTTTTCATAATTTTAGCACTTGGATGGCTTTTGGAGGAAATACACGTGACTTGGACTCAATTGGAGAAGAAACGGACAAGACCACAACTCTACACCAACTATCTTGAAGAAAATGCTTACAGACCATGGAGACGGCATCGCAAACCATACGTGACGGCGTCAGAATACTCAAGAGACGGCGTCATGGATTTCTAGACGGCGTTATAAAGTAGCCGACTTAAAGAAACCCTAGAAGATTCTACAGGGCGACGGCGTCAGGATTATAACGCGACGCCATCGCGCCTATTTTCCTATATATACAAATCTTTTTTTAGGGTTTTAAGTGTGTAACTTTTTGGGAGACGAACCTTAATATTATTAGTCAAGTTTAGTAGCTGTGTAGGCCATTTTTAGGGTGTAAAAACCCTCTTGTACCAGCCTTGAACACATGTTTTAATCAAGTGAAGTTCATCTATCCCTTTAATCTTTCAATATGTCTATGTGTTGTTCGATTAAATCTTGTTCTTATCTTTTGTTTAACATGCTAGGCTAGATCCATTAGTATTTACATATGATTGTATGAAACTTACTTTGTAGATCATTTTAATGTTGCTTCTTGTGATAGATGTGCGCGTTAAGCTTTAGAAAACTAGCAATAAGATATTAAACTAGCATAAACGTCTAGGGAAACGCGAGTGTGTAAAAAGGATACCATCGGTAATAGTCTTCATACTACCTTACCCCTAATATGGTTGATCCCTCTTAAGGTGTTTTAATTACATGTAATATACTCTTAGGGGCCTTGTAATAGTCTTTATACTGCCTTACTTGTGCGTTGCCTTAATGGAATATTACATAGACGGCGGGTGCATGTAATTCGTTCACGACTTAGGAAATACTTAAACAGATCATCACAAGAGTGACAAAGTAACAGGATTAGGAGAATCAAACTAAGGAGTAGTGCATGATTAAGTAAATACGTTTGTTTACCATATAGAGTTATCACTAGTAGTTTAGATTTATAAATTAGTTTAATTAATTAAAACCAAACCAAACCTCTCAATCAATGATATTTACCTGCTTTTATAAAAATATAAAAATACAAAAAGAATCTTCTCTCAACCCTATAGACCTTTGTTAGATTATGTTCGAACCTTCTCAACCTATTCCCCTAGAGAACGATAACAACCCCCGAGTCTTACCTTACTACACTATAACGGTTAGGTGCTCTGCCTAGGGAGTTGTAAAACTCTTTACGAGTTTACAAGACCTCAGTGAGCAATGTCTAAATAAATCAATTTTTTTTTTTTGTACCAATTCACTGCTAAATAATGTTTAAAACGACTGTTAGCAAATTTAGTAAAAGAAAACAAGATTAATGATGCTTAAATTTAAAATTTTATAAAATAAATAGACGTTATTTGGATTGTCATCAATTATTCCTATAGTTTAAAAACATCATTTCTTTATTTTCATAGCATCGTTCCATTGAGAAGAAAACACTTAGAAGGAGAGAAGCTTGTCTATATAATGATTTTTTGCTCCGGCTTATTTTTCTTATTTATCTGAGGTTCATTACAATTTAATTTCATAATTTAGTTTTGTAATAACAACAAACATTTTCAAGCCCATATGTTAACTTTAGGATTATACAAAACAAAAATCAATTTATAATTTTTTGGAAAAATCCGCTTGCCTTTGATGACTTCTCTTACAATTGAGTACCCTGAGTTGTAGTTAGAGAAGTACTTGGATTTTGTTGATCACCAAATCCCCTGAAAAATAAAAATGTTTTCGTCATAGTGCTGGGTGTTACTCATGCTCATCCTATGCAGCAAAGATTGTCATCAACTGCTCTCAAACATGTCATTACTAGAATTATTTGGGAGATCAGCAGTAGTGGTTTTACATCTCCACCTAGGCACATATGGTGGATACTATCACTACTAGTGGACTTTCTTTTGAGTCTCTATTTCTGACTACAGGGTTTCTACTCTCTCATATTCAATTGGGCATCTTGGGTCATCCAATATTATATAAAAAAAAAAAGTTTACATATTTATGTCTTTATAAACATTCTTTTTTACATTTCTAGTATCAATTTTTTTAGTAACAAAATCCTTAAAAGGAAAAATAGTCTCAAAGAACTTAACATCTCTTGAAAAAATGAACTAATGTCTATCAAGACTATATAACCTATACCTTTTTTTAAAAATTGGAATACCCTATCGTAACATATTTCTCAGATTTACTACTCAACTTGTCAATATTATTGACAATAGTAGCAAAACATAAATAACCAAACACTCTTAAGTGAGAGAGAGAGAGTAAGAGGTTTCTTATAAATCATCCCATAAGGAGATTTTCAATTTAGCACAGAAAAAAGGAGTTTATTAATAAGATAGGTAGCAGTTAGAATACATTCAATTCACAACTATAAGGAATTCCGTCTGAAACAGAAAAGATCTAGCAACATTCATCAGATGCTTATGTTTCCTCTTAACAATCCCATTTTGTTGTGGAGTATAAGCATAAGATGTTTGATGAATTATTCCTTTATGAGCACAAAACTTATTAAGAGTTTGATTAACAAATTCAGTTCCATTATCACTTCTAAAAAATTTAATTTTCCTTTTAAACTGATTTTGAATCAAGTTATAGAAAACAGTTATGAAATGTGAAACTTCATCCTTAGATTTAATCAAATACACCCAAACAACCCTTGTGTAATCATCCACAATAATCAAAAAATATTTGAATCCTTTAAAACTAGTAATCCTATAAGGACCCCATAAATCTAAATGCACAAGATCACCCAGATGTTTTGAAGTATGATCACTTATAGGAAAAGTTTCTCTAGACTATTTATCCATTTGACAAGTTTTACAAAAAAACAGTTTGATTCTTATTATCAAATTGTAAAGAATTTTTTAAAACATTTAAGACAAGATCTACAAGGTGACCAAGCCTACAGTGACAATCATCCTGAGAAAGATAACATTGGTATCTGGAAAAACACTGGTTAACAAAAATGAGAGTAACACAATATTCAGGTATAACTAACACATCAAACAAAATTAAGCCATTAGATAATCTGAGATTTCCAATCTTAAAAATAAAAGCCTCAGTCCTATTGGGATGTCCAACTTTTATTTTAAGGTGGGAAGTATCAAACACACTATCTAATTCCTTATCAGTGTGCGTCATATGTTGATTTGCCCATGAATCAACAATTTTCCCATTATAAACCAATTTAGGTTTAAAATTAGTAATAGAACAGAAAAATTTGTTAAAATTTTCATTGAAAACATGACTCTTATTAAACAAAATACCTGCCATATTGGCCTGAACATTCTTTCTAATTTTATTATCTTTGATGAGAGAGATAAGAGTAGCTATTTGTTTATCTGTAAACCCAAAAGATGAACTAGACCCAACTGAATTGTTATTAGAAACATTTTCCCTTTAAAAACCTGACTTGGTTTCTTTTTACTAAAATTTACCAGGGTAGCCAATGATTTTAAAACATCTGTCAATAGTATGACCATTAAAGCCACAATTCTCACAAACCAGTGCAAAACCCCCCACCTTGCCTATTATTGTTTAAATTATTAAGTCTAGGTCCATTATTAAAGTTCTAATTACTCCTTTGAAAATTATTTCGATTAGGCACATTGGAGACAAATGTAGAAGCCTGATTCCTTTGAGAGGAACCATCAATGCTACTAGAAGCAACTCTATAAGACTCTTCATTAAAGATAGTAACATAAGAACTTCTAACATCAGGTAATACTTCTCTAGAGAGAATAGAGCTTCTAATTTGCATATAAGTATCATCAAGACCCATTAAGATCTGCATTAGTTTCATCAATTCATTATGCTTTTTAAAATCATCAGCAGCATGACAAGTACATCTAGGCAACTTAATTAAAGCATCAAATTGTTTCCACAGAGTATTCAACCTATGATAATAATCAGCAATAGAAGAACCATTTTTCCTTAAAGTATGAATTTTATGATGCAAACTAAAAGTAATAGAACCATCTACTTTATCATAAGTTTCTTTTAATTCTTCCCAAGCATGTTTAGCCCTTTTAGAAAAAATTTGACACAAAAAGAGTTCCTCATATATAGAATTCATAATCTAACCCAAAACAACAACATTCACTCTATCCCATTGTCTACTAAGAACTTCATCATTATTAGATCTTCTACAAGACCCATCAATAAAACCAGTTTTATTTTTTGCTTCTAAAGCCAAAAGTATAACGCAAGACCATACTTGATAATTTTCAGTCCCTTTTAGTTTTATAGAAACAACAGTTAATGCAACAGAGTCATTAAGATGCAAATGCAAAGGATCACTCATGATTCCATCAATTTAAAACCAGGTTTTATTTTTTCCTGCCTATTAAAGCAAAAAGCATCATAAGCAACACAAAAAACCATTTCTTGATAATTTTCAGTCATTTTTCTTGTATTTAGTGAAGAGAAGAAGAAAACAATAGTTAAGATGCAAACTAGAGTCATTATTTTAAGATGAATGAATAAATTGCAAAGGGGTTAGCTCTGTCTTAAAGTTTTACTTAGTAAGTATACCCGGGCTCCATCAGCAGCAACAGCATATTCATCTATGCGCAGGGTTCTAAGGTGTTATTATCCTTGAACAGACAGGACTATGGAATTTTTTTAAAACAAATAAGGTGATCTATTTAATAATTAATTTTATTAAGAAGATTAAAGGAAGAAGACAGAAATAAGTTTCCAACAAATAAGATCAATTAAAAGAGATAAAGGAAGAAAGAAGTTCCCAGGCTTTAATACCACTCAAGGTGGCAGATCAAGGGCTGACAGACACAAGCAATTAACAAGAAAACATCAATAACACCCCGCCAACAAACAACTTCACAATAGTTCCTCTACCTATCCTTCGGTAGTCTAATGCAAGAATAAAGACAACAATAAAAAGAGAGAGAGAGAGAGAAAGAGTAAAGAGGTGTTACAGAGCTTCCAAGAATAAGCAGCGGAAATCAAACCAAACCAAACCGACTACTCTATTGATTCACTTAGTCAAGAGAGATAGCAAATTCACAACAACAAGATAATAACCCAGAAACCAAGATCCACAAACCCTAATTTCTCAAAATTAGGGAAATTAACCCATAACTTCTAAGATCAATCAAAACCTTAATAATTGATGATTAATCAATCTTAATCACCAACAGAAACACTAGGGATCAAAAACCCCTAATTATACCAAAACCCTAATTTTTTCAAAAATTGGTATTTATTAAAAAAACTTAGATATCTGTGAAATTAAATCACACATCTAACTCTAAAATCAATTTAATTGAATAAGAACTGATTAATTTAAAAAAACCCCTAAATTTATGAAAGCCTAATTTTTTTAAAAATCGATTTCAGAGTAACCTGGCTCTAGTACCATGTAGAAAAATATAACTTGATCACTTTATTGACCTCAAATCTCAATTTAATTAGCAAAACACAAGACAGATCTTAATAAGCTTATAACAAATCAAATAATCAAATCCACCATTTTTATCCAGGTGCGGATATATTATCTAAATTATAATAGTTCTATTACAATGATCAGTAATACAAAACAATATCAAGATGATATGAAATAGAGAGAGAAAGATATGTGTGACAATCCATATTTTCAGGTCATTTTACGTCTATAAATTTAAAACTATTTACTTTGAACTTTTACGTGTTTATTTCTAATTATAATCGTTAAGTAAAATCGCGTAAACTAAAAAACAACATTAAACGTAAACCGGAAATAAAAAATATAAGTTTACGTAAAATATGTGTATTATGAGTTTCACGAATATAATTTAAGAATCTACATATTTTATTTTTCAATTTTTACGTAAAATGCTTACGTATACACTTAAATGCATGCATACATGCAAATAAATCATCACGACCTTATATATTCATACATATACACACATATACACAATAATACAAAATATAAAAAAATTTCCCACCTATTTTAGCAAAATGCCGCCCTCTTTCTATCTTTGGTATGAGAAACATTCTTGAAATACTAGTGCATCCATTTATATGTTAAACATCTACCTAAGCACACATGTGATACCTTTACTTACACAAACTCTTACCCACCCTTTTTCTTCTTGATATCACAAGGCAAATAAGCTAGGCACAAGAAGAATCTTTATGTTTTTGGTACCCAAAATGAAATTTAGATCATTCCGAAATTAAGCCTATATAAACCAATGATACTTAACACTTTCACATTATCACAACTCAAACAAAAAAACTCTTTCTTTTGCTCTTGGTGGTTCGGCAGCAACAAAAAAAGGGAGGAAGACAAGTTTTGGGTTAATATATTCTAAGTATAATTTAAGGGTTAATTTTAGTAAGGGTTATTGGTTATACACTTTGCTAAATTTCTTCATCCATCTTACCAAGGTATATAATCTTTTCTCATCTTTTAAAATTTTATATACTTTGCATTAATATTCCATGTATAAGCTTATATCACCAATTAGTTTATGTATTTGAAAGTGTTACAAAAGAACTAGTAATTATATATAAAAAAGCTTTACATACAGTTATAAAAATTGGTAAAAAAATTATATACATACATGTGAGCTAGTTATGTTAGTCTATTTTTTTGTCAGATGATGATATATTAGCTAATTGTTAAGATGGTAAAGGATGGATAAAACTAGTAAAGATATACATGTTTAATTCTTGTTCTTAAATTCATGTTGTTAGTTAATTTTGATAAAATGGTGGATGGGATTAGGTTAGATTTATAGTAGTTTTGTTGTTTGATATAGTAGTGAATGGAGATAGGTTAAATTAGGCCCATGGGGAAGTTGTGGTGATTTTCGGATAAACTCCGACTTAATATGTATGCTTTCAAAACAACAAGCATGTTAGAGGCATGTTAAAAATATTTTAACGAGCCATGGATTAAAAAATATGATAGTACATCTCCTCACGATTCTGTTGATATAAAAAACGTAAAAATTAGACTTAAAACGAAGAAATTATGACCGTTTGAAATTTATAGCGAGACTTATATAACTCCTGAAAAGCTCCTTTATATACTTTTTGTCCAGTTTACGGAAATGCGTTTTTGACCATTTTGGGTCCGAACCGGGAACAATTTATAAAGGAGAACTTGTAGATTATGATTTTTTGTTAAATCTACGAGTTGGAACGACCCGTAACTCATTATAACGAAGGAGATACGCCCTTCTAAAGTCAGACCATTTTTTTGAAAATTTAACAAAGTTTTTGTACATGTTTATATAATAAATGTTGCTGTTAGGACTATGATTTTGTGTTTTTGGGTCCGTTTGAGCTATAAAAACTTTAAAAAATATTGTAGTAACACTTATATAATATTTATACGCGTAGAAAACTTTATAAATATTATTACGTAAACTAATTAGACTATAATTAAATTGGCTATATGAAAATACTAAAAATAAATATCGATACTTCTGTGAGATAGTCATAATTAATTAGGGATATTATAAAAATAATACAAACGTACATAATTAAATATATTAATTGGCGAACTTGACGTAAACATTATTTTGACTATTAAAACTAAAACGCAAACTATTAGGTGGCGATATAACGTTTTTAAATATGTTGCATCATTTTATTTCGCTTGCATTATTCTAAATCAACCTATAATTAAATATGTTGCGTGTCAGACTTATTGTGACGATTTCCTTTGTTGATTTTTCCAAAAATCAATACTTTCTACTCGAGGTGAGTTTATAGCCCCGCTTTACTTGTTTATTACTATTTTACAAATCTCAGGGTGAGATACATTGTTTTACCTTTTGACGCAAGTAATCTTTTAAACAAATTACGGATTAGCCTAAGTAGCGATAACCCATTATGCCCATTATCATAAACTGTTAATTACTTAGTGTAAGCGCGAATGTTATAAATATATATATTTGGGATTGACATTCCCGTCCGGGTAAGTAGCGCTTACTAGTTTCGAAGAACCGAACTAACCGATGTATATCATGTCGGACTTTGGATGTTGCGGGTTGAACATCTACATGGGGCACTTTATTTGCATTAATTTGCATACATACAATGTTGTAGCTTCAGTGTCATGAGCTTAGTGCAATCGTAATTACTTTTTGTGATATTGTATGTGTTACATTATTACACACTTCGAAATCTTGCGGTCCAACATTACTACTTACTTAAACCTATGAACTCATCAACTTTATGTTGACACTTTTAAGCATGTATTTCTCAGGTGAATAAGCTTCTTTGACCTTGATGTGCATTGGAGTCCATACTTTTCAAGATTTCATTCATGAATTTCTACTTGCATACAAACTATCTTTCCTCGTTGTATTAGTTTATGTCTTTCATTTTGATGCAAACTTATGGGACAAATGTTATAACTTATTTCTTTTCAATCAAATCAACGAGGTTATCTTTTAAACGACTCATTTAGAGGACATTCTCTTATATCTTGTGTTATTGTCTTATGAAGTAACGCCCCCGGTTATCTTTCCGCTGCCACATATTTTGGGGGTGTTACAGATTGGTATCAGAGCCAGGTTATAGAGAACCAGGTTACATATTTTACTTGGATTATAAGCGTTTTCATAAACATTGCATCACATAAAACTTTTTCATGTGCATACACTACTTGCTTACATGATTTATTTATATGCTAACTTTCTCATGCGTATATGTTTACATTTTTCTTATATATTATACTTCTATAAACCATTGGTTGTCACATCAATCATGTCTTCGTCTTCAGCCCACTCTACTATTACCTACACCTCCAAGTCAGACATTGATGGACCACCATTTGGCATTGACTTGGTGCCTACGTACGAGTACAAGTCTGATGCATCTGAGGCTGCTTTGCAGTCTCCATAGAATGCACCACTTTCCCCAGTTTACGCTCCTAAGTACGCTCCACCAGTTGACGATGACATTGATCCAACATAGGCTCGGGCATTGTCGGCACCTGTATCACCTACTCCTCTATCACCTGATTACTCAGAAGACCCCGTGCCGATTGAGGATGAACCTTAAAAGGCTGATCCGTAGGATGATCCCCGAGGAGTACCCCTCAAAGGAGGAGAAGGAGGAGGAGCTCCCAACTCCGGCCACCTACACACCAGCCATAGCAGATCTCGCCTCACCATCAGAGAAGACCGAGCCCTTCGAGGAGGACGAGGTCGCCTCTACACCACCATCACATGTTTCCCTCGCTATTACCTTGTTATCTCAGACACGACTCCGTAGGGCGCGGAAGTCGGTTCGGTCTCTATCACCTTTACCACCATCTATTATTGCACACATAAAAGCGTGGCTTGCTGCACCTGCACCTCCATCACTACCACCATCTTCACTATCACCTTTATCATCACCTCTACCCAGGATACCATCTCCACCACTACCATCATCACCTACTCGTAAAGATCCTATATTTGAGGCCGACCTGCCGCCTCGACAGAGAGCTTGATTTTCCCCTTTACCCTATAGGTTTAAGATTGAGGAGAGATCCGCAGATGCTGCTACAAGACAACCTGGGTCTACTTTACCCCAAGGTATTAGAGACAGACTTGTGGTCGCCTTGGAGGAGACCAATGAGAGCGTTACTGATCTAGGCACCCGTTATAGTCAGGATAGCATGAGATGTATGTACGTTACCAGGACGCACAAGATGATAGGGCAGTGTTGCGAGCACGTATAGCATCTTTAGAGCGAGAGGCACGATACCTCTGTACCAGGGTAGAGACCTTAGATCAGGAGGCTGTGTATACCCAAGTTGCTTAGAGTTTTGCTATGGATAGGATAAGAGAGTTACAACATCAGAGACATGATGACGACAACAAAGTGACTAGGATCATAGGGCACATTAGAGAGCTAGAGCATGCTAGAGAACTAGAGCGACAAGATGGACCACCAAATACTAACCTCAGTTTTTAGATTACTATCATTTATTAGCTATTTTGTATAGCCTACTAAGCATTTGGGTAGTACCCAGCTAGTAGGTTCGTTATGAAACTTGTACTTCTTATGATGTATTATAAGAAATGATGTATTAAGTATCCAAACCTATTTATGTATGGTTACGATGTTGCTATTTATGATGTTGATTTATGTATGCCATGTTTATTCATCATGTCCCTGTTGAGATATCATTATCTATATTCTCTACTTGTCGTGATCTCATTTTGTATATTGCACTTATTGCGTATCGTGATTATGTTTCAAATGAAATCTCATGTGTTATATTTCTTATGATTTTGAAGAAAATGCCACCAAAGAAAAACTATATAAGCGCAACCGCTATTGAGGAACTAATCACCCAACGAGTGACTGAAGCACTTACGGGTCAGGATGCTAACAGAAATAGTGAAGACCTTCAGAATTGTGACAGTAACAGTGCTGGTAGAGGAGAACGCACCACTCGCTACTGCACGTACAGAGATTTCTTCAACTATTAACCAATTAATTTTAAAGGAACTGAAAGCCTGTTGGATTAGCCTACTAGTTTGAAAAGATGGAATCTGTGTTTGATGTGTCGTTGTGAGTAGGTAATTTATGTATCAAGTTTTATTATTTATATTTTGTCGACTTTACCTAGAACAACACTAATGGGCAGTGTATCCGATTAGATGTAGGTTTGTTGGTAAGTAGGGTGTCGATCACTAAGAGCGAGAGCGTTAATTCCTAATTCTATTAATATTTTACTTATCTAAGTTATTCTTAATTTATTCTATTTTGTGTTAAACCTAATTTAATCCTAAACTAACGTAAGGGGAGTTTTCAGTCTGAGAGACTGGCATAAGTTTTAGGTATCTAACCTAAGGTTTTGATGACAAATAAAGCAATAAACACACACAAGAAGATAAACAAATGATAGAGGAGTGGTCAAGAACTAATGTAAGGAAAACATATCGACCATGAATAATCCGATAAAAGGCAGGTTTGTTTATTAGTGCAATGATTGACTTATCTCGAAGGGCATATCATTCCTAGATTTAGGCGGTACTTCTTCCTAAAACCTAGACACGCTAATTCTGTTACAATCAGTCGCAATTGTATAAAGCAAGCATTTGTTGATTATAATCTATCTTAGGAGATTAATAATGGTGATCTTATTAAACCCTGGCTCAACAAGACTTTACCTACTTACTGCTTAACGACTCTTTATATACTAGTATTCCACTTTGTCCGGTCCTTACCAAGGGAATCATAACGTCATTTGTTGATCGTAGGTCACTTGCTAGTCCAACTTGTTCACTAAATCAATGGAAAGGATAGGTCATTTATTTGTGATCCTATGATTCTAGATATATAAATTGCAGATATGGAGAGCTATCCCAGACTCTTAGCCCATTCCCACACAACACCGAAGTTGTAGCGCATTAAATATGTAGGACTAGACCCAGTTGAATGATAGGTCGCATACTTAAGCACTTAAATGAGTATAAACTGATAAACATAATCAACAATCAACGATAAATTAAGCAATCGATATAAACAAACCAAATACTAAACCTTCATAAACATTTCATTGTAAAAATATACACGGTTTCATATATGAACGATTAAAATAAAGAAACCTTAACCGAACGCGTATTTGGTTGTGCGAATATTACAAGAGTTTTCCTATGATCTTGAGGCTATTTTCTGACCTTTTGTGCTCCTTTATTCATCTGCTAGTTGACTTAGTGGTTTAGGGCTTCACTTGCATACCAAAAACTGAGTTTAGGGTCTTGTATTTATAGAATCTGGAAAAAGGTCGATACGTCGTATCGAGCGATGTGGGATACGGCGTATTGGGGATTTCTTGGAGTAAGGACCACGATTGATATATTTTAGAATCTTCCTTTGATACGGCATATTAAGTCTTCTGGATATGGCGTATTGGGTCTTCGTGGTTATTTGTGAAGTGTAGGCACATATACGCCGTATCTTCTTGATGGATACAACGTATTGATGTAAAACCAGTTTGTTCTTCTTCGTAGACCAAAGTATTATATACGGCATATCATTGATGTGGATACGACATATTCTTCAAAGTCAAGCAATTGTCTTCTAGTTCGTCAAGTCTTGGATACGGCGTATGCTTCTAGAATGATACGTCGTATAAGTTGTCAAATCAGTAGACTTTCTCAAACTCTTCATTTATGCTCCAAAATGCGTTCCTTTTATTTAAGCTTCATCAATTGCTCGATAATTACTACAAATCACTAATATACACAATTAAGTACCAATTCATGCATAAATAATGTAAAACGAGCAATAAAGACAGGATAAATGATGCTATAAAATAGACGTTATTTGATGTCATCAATTATCCCCCCACTTAAATCCTACTTGTCCTCAAGTAGACTTTAGAAAACTTATTAAAATGTATCCAAATCGTAGTTAAGGATTTTTCCTTTAAGCAATTATTCGTTCAATTACTAGTACACAACCAAGCACCTCACGAAATAGGAAGATGAAATCACTCAAATCACTCAACTAATCTATATGGTAATCATGTAACTAATTCGCTCAATTGCTCGGTCGTGACGAGTATTCTATCATAGGCTTGGCAAGGATACACATCTCCACCACTAAAGCTAAGGAGTGACAAGTCTACAAAGGTAAATTAGGTTTAAAAGGTTTAAGGGTTTGATCACTCTTTCTAGTCTCTATCGATACCAATATTCTAAAAAAGGTGATAAACCACACATACACATCCATAATGATGGAATAGACACATATGGTTGCATTTATTCTTTAACTCGAATAAGCTAAAGAATAAGACTAGTAGTCTTTACCAAAAGTCGTAAACCATTAAGGGGGACAAGCCACATATACACATCTGTAACAACAAAATCGACATACATGGTTGCATTCAATTCCCTCACTTGAGTAAAACCAAGGGTTAAGACGGAAAGTGATATAGGGTAGGGATCTTCTAATCCTTTCTCCAAAAGTAATAAACCAACAAGGCGGACAAAATTACACATACATGGCCGTAACGACGGAATAAACATATGTGATTGCTCGCATCCTCATTCGAGTAAGACCTAAGGATAGGGATTAGGAAAGGGAAAGTAATTGTTGTTAAATAAAAAGAACAAAACAAATAGATTAAGTCCAAACAAATAAGGTATAGTGTTGCTAGCACTTTCCTGACCGCACCCATGATAAAGACACAAATCGTGGACTACTCCATGTTTAGTAAACATGAACCAGACTCGAGAAACGTCTCGATCAAAGATAAATGAAAACAGCCCTTAGTTGGCGTTCTTATATTGGTCAACTCCCAATCGTCCATAATATACATACTTTACAAAAATTAGTGGCGATATCTACCACTTTATACAAAACTTTACATCATTGATTTATAACATGTATCAACGAATAATCGATCCTTCAAGTAGTTACATCGGTTTAAGCTTATAAGAACCGACTATCTACTTTTCCAAAATATATCCTCTTTTTTGTTGCAATTTTCTAATTTTTTCGATTTTTTTTCAAACAGAAATATACTACGAATTTCGGTGTAATTTCACCATCTTCACGATCTCAATAAATCTGGATAATTTATCCATAATCTTCCATACTTCAGATATATAAAAGTAATTGTGAAAGTAGCAAAACATACTAAAAAACTACTACTTTTACATTCCTATTGCATTGAGCAATTTCCTTACCTAACCATGGATGAAAATCAACATGTGCCCAATTGCATTGTGCAATTTTACCGACCAAACCAGAGATAGAAAATTTCCCTTGCAATACAGGAAATACAATACTTTACACAAAAGCAACTAGCAATCGATTAAGGACTTAATCTGATAGGGTAGGCTAAGGTGTAAAGGTGTAACGAAATAAATATTTGGTGTAAGAAAGGCAGGAATGGCTCAACAGGTTTTTCTAGGGAATTTTACTCTAAAATGAGAGTAAACAAAGGGTTTATACGGAGGTTAACTAACCAGTATGGTTAGTTAATATCACAACATATATAGTCTTCTTGGGTGTAATCCTAGAAATTTACTAGTTTAGAAAATGTCACTCCATCTATTTAAAATAGTACTTATTATTGTGGTCTCGAATCGATATACCAAGCCAAGTTCTAAAGTCTACAACATTACTGGTACACTCATAATTTTGTGGAATTTGGTAAACATTTGAAATGGATAAGGCTAAATTCTCACAATATCTAACAAGGGTTATGTGCGCAGGTTATGTAACTAATAATCTCACAAAAGTATGCTTGATTTTTTTAAATTTAGGCATAATTTAAGCATTTTATTATGAAAATATGGACAAGTAAGCGTTATAATTCTCCTCCCCCCCCACTTGAAGTATACAACGACCTCGTTTTAGAACCATAACATTAAGGACAAGAAATTAAAAGAATTATAATGAGAAACGCCCCTGGGATTTGCTTGGTATGACATGTTGCGTTTATGAGCAAGATTGTGTGTTGTAAATGCGGGTCTGGATGCCAGCGTGACTACAACATACATAATTCTAGAATATAAATACTCCACCAAAGTCGTTATTTTCGTTCAGCAAGGTCCTGTTTAAGATATAGGTAAAACCAATGCAATTCTATCTCCGGTATTCGACGATTAGAAAACAAAAACGAAAAACTGTACAGGAAGTCGATACGCCGTTTCCTAAAACTAGGATACGCCGTATTGAGACCTGTAAAAAGTATCCAAGTTACGGGTTAGATTGTGAAATACGGCGTATCATATTCATGAATATGCCATTGGTATGTGCTTAATTACACATACCTTTTTCCTATAAAAACGAGCCTAAATGACCAAAAACTTTTTACTGATCTGACAGACATGGGTTTCGTAAAATCGCATTCGTCGTCGTAAAACCCGTTAAATGCCGTATTTTATTCTTATAGCTCCGTTTTGATGATTCTTTCGAGGAACGTTAACGTATATGGAAGTTCCTAAATTTTTATTAAGGTTTACAAAAAATATAACTTTCTGTCATGAATATTACTTTATAAAAATAGTTTATAAAAGTATTAATTGACGTAAACTTTGCGAAATTTCCATAACTCGTTCGTTATAATATGAAAAATTACGATTCTTACATTTGGAATCCTAAAAAAATATGTATTATTTATTAATAATACTAACCCTTGCTGTTGAGATTTTTATAAAAATGTCTTTATAAAAAATTTATTTTACAACTTCATTATTACCGTATAACCTTTGTTTTTAACGTAACTTTTTCGTTTATTAATCGCGTTAAAACAAGTTTTCTTACTTTTTCGGAATCGTCGTGAAAGTGTATAATTTATAAAATCAAAATAAATAGTAAAAATCCGAATTTTGACAGAATGTTCCATGCTTGTTTATTAAGTCCATTTTATTGATCCTTTTCTTTAACTTTATTACTATTGTATTTTACCACAAGTCTCATATAACATGATATATCATAAATTCTACATAATTAAATGTCTATTGTCCATATTATCCCTCATGGTGTCCAAGTTACTTATGTCAAACAAATCAATTAATCTTATTTTAAAACCATAACATTTCTTAAGGTAAACTTTATTTACTAGTTTTTTCTTCAATAATCAATTTTTATCATACCAAGTGTTACAAGTATATTTCTTTCCATAGGGACTTTATTTTAAGTGTTTATATTAACATGATTAAAAGTCCATAATCAATATTAACATGTCTTATGTATTTCTTTAAGTTGAAACATATTATGAATTTTTATGAAAACCCTAATTACTCATAACATGTTTACCAATCCAAACAATATGATTACAACATTTTCTCATACCATTTTAACAATGATGTATGTAATATCACAACATAATATAAATGTGTAAAATGGTCATATCAAGTATATTCTCATTTTCATGATTAAAACCTAAGGTGATTTAAGCAAAATAGAAAAATATCATTTGCAATAATAATGAAAATTTATAGCAACATAAAGAGTTTAAATGGACCTTAAGAAGAATATGGTGATGATGAAACAAGTACTAAACCCTTGTTTAATCACATAAAAAAACCCAACTAGGCACTTTATAAACCCTTACTTTCTTACACTAACCCAGCTTCCTTTTCTTTGAATATAACTTATGGAAATGTTAACCAATGCTTGCAAATGCCTTAGTACATCTAGGATATTGTAAAATAGAAGGTGTAAGGGTTATAGAAAATTTTGTATGGATTTGTGTGGGAAGGGCTAGAATGCCGTGGCCTATTGGGAAGCAAAAGAGAGAGTTTTGTGAAAATTTATCTAAGTGTTAAGTGTGTATGAGTTAGTTGCTAGTTATGTGTATGTATATAAGATGTGAAGTTGGTCAAAAGTCCAAGCATGGTTCAAAGTATGGTCATGGCATGGATTTTTGGTCACGAAAGGTTGGAAATGGTGTTGCCAATGATGAGGTATGGCATGAATTTGACTAATTTTGAAAGCCTTATCTCATTTTTTCTATGTATATATTTGGTATATATGCATTAATTTCGGTGAACAAAGAAATACATGTTTATATTTATGTAATTTTTTGTATTGGTTATAAAAGTGGGTATTTGTTTTGAAGTCGTATGAAAGTTTGTGGTTCCGGGAGTTGCCAAACGCAATTTATTATCGCAAACGTATACTCTTACGTATCCGATACAAATAAAATAAAACAAAGTTAATAATTATTCTTACAATCCTATATAACCCATAGAATATGTAAGACATATTAATTCCGATGCCCGATTACATTGAACGCTAATTTTTGGCTACGCGACTTTTAAACATAATTCATAAAATTTACAAGCAACGCGACAATACAAAAAATGAATAAGCACATTATAGACGTCGTCAAAGACAGAAAACAGTGTGTTAAAGACTTCCCCCCGTTAAACGAGCTTGTCCTCAAGTCTCCGCGATGCAGCACTTTACTACTTCGTGTCTGTGAAGAGGTGTTATATTTTCTTTCTGAATTGGTCTTCACGTTCCCACTTGAACTCGGACCTCTCTTAGAAGTTCCATCGCACTTGACCATGGATCCGCTATCGTTTTAAAAAACCGTATAACTTCAAATGTGCCCACTATTCTACAGGTTCCCTCAACAAAATGAAGTTTGTCACCTCAGAGAAGTCCATCCAACGGAACTGCTATGGTTCGACGCATGAACACTTCATCAGTTAGATACATGAAACAGTATTAAGGACTATTCTGCACAAATCATTCTGGAAGTTCAAGCTTGTAAGCCACTTCTCCAACTCTTTCAATCACCTTAAAAGGTCCAACATACCTAGGGTTTAACTTCCCCCGTTTGCCAAAACGTACGACCCCTTTCCAAGGCGAGACCTTAAGCATGACCTTGTCCCCGACTTGGAATTCCATTGGTTTACGCTTAAGCAGATAACATCTCTGTCGGTCCACGAGCAGCTTGCATCCTTTGCTTGATCGGATGATTTCTTCATTGGTTTCTTGGATTAGTTCTGGACCGAGTACTTGAGCTTCTCCAACTTCAGTCCAACAAACAGGTGAGCGACACTTTCGACCATAAAGTGCTTCAAATGGTGCGGCCTTGATGCTAGCGTGATAGCTATTGTTATATGAGAAACTCCGACTAATGGCAAATGGTTAACCCAACCCTTTCCAAAGTCGATCGCACAAGCACGCAGCATATCTTCGAGAGTTTGAATTGTCCTCTCACTTTGCCCGTCTGTTTGGGGATGGTACGCAGTACTCATATCCAAGTTTGTACCCAAAGCACTCTGAAGTGACCTCCAGAAATTTGATGCGAATCTCGGGTCACGATCGCAAATGATTGAGACGGGTATCCCATGCCTCGTGACCACTTCCTTTAGGTACAATCTTGCAAGTTTATCCAAAGGATCGGATCTCCTCTCATGGAGTGAAGATCGGCAGACTTAGTAAGTCGTATCACGATTAACCCAAATTGTATTCATAAACCCTTGAACGTCTTAGAAGCTTTGTGTCGAAATCTATGGTTAATGTTTCCCACTCTCCATCAGAAACTTAGGCTGTACCAACAAATCCTATGGCCTCTGATGTTCTGCCTGACCTTAGCACAGGTCAAACACTTGTTACCATAAGTGGCATGTCAGCTTTCATGTTGGGCCACCAATATAAACTCTTCCATGACTATTCATCCGGGTTCCGACAAAATGTAACCTAAGACATGAACAGTTATATTGGTGGCCCAACATGAAAGCAGACATCGCCACCTATGTCAACAAGTGATTTGACCTGTGCTAAGGTCAGGCAGAACAACCAAAGGCCAACAGATTGTTGTACAAGCCTAAGATTCCTGAATGGAAGTGTGACAACATCACCAAAGATTTCGTCCACAAAGCTTCCTAGACGTCTCAAGGTTATGATACAATTTGGTAATCGTCTGACCGACTACATAAGTCAGCATCTTCACACCCAGAAAGAGACCGATCTTTGGATAAAACTTGCAAGAATTGTACCTAAATGAAGTGTCACGAGGCATGGGATACCCCCTCAATCATTTGCGATCGGTAGACCCTGAATTCGCATCAAATTTCTGAGGTCACTTCAGAGTGCTTTGGGTACAAACTTGGATATGGAGCACTGCGTTCTCATCCCAAACAATGGCAAAGTTGAAGGACAATTCAAACTCTCAGATAAGATTGCGTGCCTTTCGATCGAACTTTGGAAAAGGTGGGTAAACAATTGCCATTATCGATTCTCATAATAACAATACTATCACGCTAGCAACAAGGCCGCACCCTTTGAAGCACTTATTGTCAAAGTGGTCGCCACCTGTTTGTTGGACTGAAGTTGGAGAAGCTCAGATACTCGGTCCAGAACTAATCCAAGAAACCACTGAGAAAATCATTCAGATCAAGCAAAGAATGCAAGCTGCTCGTGACCGGCAGAAGAGTTATGCTGACTTAAAGCGTAAACCAATGAGTTCCAAGTTGGGGACAAGGTCCTGCTTAAGGTCTCTCCATTGGAAAAGTGGGTCTACGTTTTGGCAAACGGGGAAGTAAACCCTAGTATGTTGACCTTTTAAGGTGATTGAAAGAGTTGGAGAAGTGGCTTACAAGCCTTGAACATCCAGAAGAATTGGAGCAAGTCCATAATACGTTTCATGTATCTAACCTGAAGAAGTGTCATGCCCGACAACCATTATCAGTTCCGTTGGATGGACCTCATCTGATGAACAAAACTTCATTTTGTTGAGGAACCGGTAGAAATAGTGGGCCATGAAGTTAAACGGTTAAAACGAAGCCGAATCCCATTGGTCAAAGTTCGATGGAACTCTAAGAGAGGTCCCGAGTTCACGTGGGAACGTGAAGACCAATTCAAGAAGAAATATCCACACCTCTTCACCAAACCACGCCGTCGTCCAAGTGCTGCATCGTGAGCCTTGAGACTAGGCTCGCTTATCGGGGAATTCATAAACACCCCGTGTTTTTCAAGTCTTTGACGACGACTAATAAATTGTGCTATACATTTTATAGTATTGTACGCTTTGCTTGTAATTTTATGATAAAGTGTAAAATCGCGTAAGCCCAAAGTAGCGTTCAATGTAAACGGGCCAACGAGACAATTAAATGTTTACATCAAACAAGGTTATATAATAGTTTAAGAATAATTATTAACTTTGTTTATTTTATTTTTATCTGATACGTAAAGTGTATACGTTCGCGATAAATTCCGTTTAGGCACTCCGGAACCCACAAAAAACTTTCCTACGTCTTCAACAAATACCCACTTTTATACCCAATACACAAAAATACATAATATTAACATGTAATCTTTGTTCACCGAAATTCATGCACTATAAACAAATATATACATATAAAATGAATAAGGCTTTCCAAATAGTCAAATTCATGCCATAACCTCCTCATGGCAACACATTCCCACCTTACCTTGACAAAAAATCCATGCAAGACGATACTTTGAACCATGCTTGACTTTTGACCACTACACAATCTTATAAACATACACATAACTATCTAACTAAACTCTACACACTTAACACTTAGATAAATTTTCACAAAACTCTCTCTTTTGCTTCCCAATAGGCCACGGCATTCTAGCCCTTCCCACACAAATCCATACAAAATTTTCTATAACCCTTACACTTCTATATACACATATCCTAAGATGTACCTAATGCATTGCATGCCTTGTATAACACATTCCAAGTTATAATCAAGAAAAAGGAAGCTAGGGTTTAGTGAAAGAAAGTAAGGGTTTATAAAGTGCAAGTTGGGTTTTTGTGACTAAACAAGGGTTTAGTACTTGTTCATCATCACCATCATTCTTCTTAAGGTCCATTTAAACTCTTTATGTTGCTATAATTTTCATTATTATGCATATGATATTTCTATTTAGCTTAAATCACCATTTAGGTTTTAATCATGAAAATGAGATATATACTTGAAATGACCATTTTACACACTTATATATATGTTGTGTTATAACATACATCATGTTAAAATGGATGAGAAAATGTTGTATCATATTGTTTTGGAGTAAACATGATTATGAGTAAATTAGGGTTTTCATAACTACATAATATGTTTCAACTTAAAGAAATACATAAGACATGTTAATATTGATTATGGACTTTTAATCATGCTAATAGAACACTAAAATAAAGTCATATGGAAAGAAATATACTTGTACACACTTGGTTATGTATAAAAATGATTATTGAGAAAACTAGTAAATTAAGTTTACTTTAAGTAGACAAGTTTTACAAAAAAACAGTTTGATTCTTATTATCAAATTGTAAAGAATTTTTTAAAACATTTAAGACAGGATCTGCAGGGTGACCAAGTCTGCAGTGCCAATCATGCTGAGAAAGATAACATTGGTATCTGGAAAAACATTGATTACTTTTAATACCTTGATTATCAAAGTAGTATAACCCCTCACATTGGTTACCAATCCCCAGAACATTTCTCAGATTCAAATCCTGATTCACAAAATAACATCTACTCTCATCAAAAACAACAAAAATCTTATTATCTTTAGCCAACTTGTGAACAGAAATCAGAGTAACACAATATTCAGGTATAACCAACACATCATACAAAATTAAGCCATTAGATAATCTGAGATTTCCAATCTTAGAAATAAAAGCTTCAGTCCTATTGGGATGTCCAACTTTTATTTTAAGATGGGAAATATCAAGCACATTATCTAATTCCTTATCAGTGTGAGTCATATGTTGATTTGCCCATGAATCAACAATTTTTCCATTACAAACTAATTTAGGTTTAAAATTAGTATTAGAACAAAAAAATTTGTTAAAATTTTCATTAAAAACATGACTCTTATTAAACAAGATACCTGCCATATTGGCCTGAACATTCTTTCTAATTTTATTATCTTTGATGAGAGAGATAAGAGTAGCCATTTGTTCATCTATAAACCCATAAGATGAACTAGACTCAACAGAGTTATTATTAGAAACATTTTTTCCTTTAAAAACCTGACCTGGTTTCTTTTTACCAAAATTTAGCAGGGTAACCAATGATTTTAAAACATCTGTCAATAGTATGACCATTAAAGCCACAATTCTCACAAACCAATGCAAAACCCCCCACCTTGTCTATTATTATTTAAATTATTAGGTCTAGGTCCATTATTAAAGTTCTACTTACTCCTTTGAGAATTATTTCTATTAGGCACATTAGAGACAAATGCATAAGCCTGATTCCTTTGAGAGGAACCAACAATGCTACTAGAAGCAACTCTATGAGACTCCTCACTAGAGATGGTAGCATAAGCACTTCTAACATCAGGTAAAGCTTCTCTGGAGAGAATAGAACTTCTTATTTGCATATAAGAATCATCAAGACCCATTAAAAACTGCATTAGTTTCATTAATTGATTATGCTTTTTAAAATCATCAGTAGTATGACAAGTACATCTAGGCAACTCAATTATAGCATGACATTGTTTCCACAGAGCATTTAACTTATGATAATAATCAGCAAAGGATGACCCATTTTGCCTTAAAGTATGAATTTTATGATGCAAACTAAAAGTAATAGAACCATCTACTTTATCATAAGTTTCTTTTAATTCTTCCCAAGCATGTTTAGCCATTTTAGAAAAAAATTGACACAAAAAGAGTTCCTCATATATAGAATTCATAATCTAACCCAAAACAACAACATTCACTCTATCCTATTGTCAACTAAGAACTTCATCAGTATTAGATCTTCTACAAGATCCATCAATAAAACCAGTTTTATTTTTTCCTTCTAAAGCCAAAAGCATAACGCAAAACCATACTTGATAATTTTCAGTCCTTTTTTGTTTTAGAGAAACAATAGTTAATGCAACAGAGTCATTAAGATGAAAATGCAAAGGATCACTGACATCCAGTTTACTTATTAAAGTAACCGGATCATCAGCAGCAAATTCATCATGAGTATAACCATGAACAGACATGATTAAAACAAATAAGATCAATTAAAAGAGATAAAGGAAGAAATAAGTTCCCAGGCTTTCACACCACTCAAGGTGGCAGATCAAGGGCTGACAGATACAAGCAATTAACAAGAAAACATCAATAACACCCCGCCAACAAACAACTTCACAATAGTGCCTCTACCTATCCTTCAGTAGTCTAATGCAAGAATAAAGACAACAATAAAGAGAGAGAGAGAGCGAAAGAGTAAAGAGGTGTTACAGAGCTTCCAAGAATAAGCAGCGGAAATCAAACCAAACCAAACCGACTACTCTATTGATTTACTTAGTCAAGAGAGATAGCAGATTCACAACAACAAGATAATAACCCAGAAACCAAGATCCACAAACCCTAATTTCTCTAAATTAGGGAAATCAACCCATAACTTCTAAGATCAATCAAAACCTTAATAATCGATGATTAATCAATCTTAATCACCAACAGACACACCAGGGATCAAAACCCCCTAATTATACCAAAACCTTAATTTTTTCAAAAATTGGTATTTATTAAAAAAAACTTAGATATCTGTAAAATTAAATCACACATTTAACTCTAAAATCGATTTAATTGAATAAGAACTGATTAATTTAAAAAAACCCCTAATTTATGAAAGCCTAATTTTTTTTAAAATCGATTTCAGAGCAACCTGGCTCTGGTACCATGTAGAAAAATATAACTTGATCACTTTATTAACCTCAAATCTCAATTTAATTAACAAAACACAAGACTGATCTTAATTAGCTTATAAAAAATCAAATAATCAAATCCACCATTGTTATCCAGGTGCGGATATATTATCTAAATTATAATAGTTCTATTACAATGATCAGTAATACAAAACAATATCAAGATGATATGAAATAGAGAGAGAAAGATATGTGTGACAATCCATATTTTCAGGTCATTTTACGTCTATAAATTTAAAACTATTTACTTTAAACTTTTACGTGTTTACTTCTAATTATAATCGTTAAGTAAAATCGCGTAAACTAAAAAACAACATTAAACGTAAACCGGAAATAAAAAAATATAAGTTTACATAAAATATATGTATTATGAGTTTCACGAATATAATTTATGAATCTACATATTTTATTTTTCAATTTTTACGTAAAATGCTTACGTATACACTTAAGTGCATGCATACATGCAAATAAATCATCACGACCTTATATATTCATACATATACACACATATACACAATAATACAAAATATTAAAAAATTTCCCTCCTATTTTAGCAAAATGCCGCCCTCTTTCTATCTTTGGTGTGAGAAACATTCTTGAAATACTAGTGCCTATATAAACCAAAATGAGATTTAGATCATTCCTAAATTAAGCCTATATAAACCAATGATACTTAACACTTTCACATTATCACAACTCAAACAAAAAAAACTCTTGCTTTTGCTCTTGGTGGTTCGGCAGCTACAAAAAAAGGGAGGAAGACAAGTTTTGGGTTAATATATTCCAAGTATAATTTATGGGTTAATTTTAGTAAGGGTTATTGGTTGTTATTGGTTATACACTTTGCTAAATTTCTTCATCCATCTTACCAAGGTATATAATCTTTTCTCATCTTTTTAAATTTTATATACTTTGCATTAATATTCCATGTATAAGCTTATATCACCAATTAGTTTATGTATTTGAAAGTGTTACAAAAGAACTAGTAATTATATATAAAAAAGCTTTACATACAGTTATAAAAATTGGTAAATAAAATATATACATACATGTGAGCTAGTTATGTTAGTCTATTTTTTTGTCACATGATGATATATTAGCTAATTGTAAAGATGGTAAAGGATGGATTAAACTAGTAAAGATATACATTTTTAATTCTTGTTCTTAAATTCATGTTGTTAGTTAATTTTGATGAAATGATGGATGGGATTAGGTTAGATTTATAGTAGTTTTGTTGTTTGATATAGTAGTAAATGGAGATAGGTTAATTTAGGCCCGTGGGGAAGTTGTGGTGATTTTTGGATAAACTCCGACTTAATATGTATGCTTTCAAAACAACAAGCATGTTAGAGGCATGTTAAAAATATTTTAACGAGCCATGGCTTAAAAAATATGATAGTACATCTCCTCACGATTCCGTGGATATAAAAAACGTAAACATCGGACTTAAAACGAAGAAATTATGACCATTTGAAATTTATAGCAAGACTTATATAACTCCTGAAAAACTCCTTTATATACTTTCTGTCCAGTTTACGGAAATACGTTTTTGACCATTTTGGGTCCGAACCGGGAACAATTTATAAAGGAGAACTTGTAGATTATGATTTTTCGTTAAATCCTCGAGTTGGAACGACCCGTAACTCATTATAACGAAGGAGATACGCCCTTCTAAAGTCAGACCATTTTTTTGAAAATTTAACAAAGTTTCTGCACATGTTTATATAATAAATGTTGCTGTTAGGACTATGATTTTGTGTTTTTTGGTCCGTTTGAGCTATAAAAACTTTAAAAAATATTGTAGTAACACTTATATAATATTTATACGCGTAGAAAACTTTATAAATATTATTACGTAAACTAATTAGACTATAATTAAATTGGCTATATGAAAATACTAAAAATAAATAATCGAGTGAGATAGACCATAATTTAATTAGACTATTATAAAAATAATACAAACGTACATAATTAAATATATTAATTGGCGAACTTGACGTAAACATTATTTTGACTATTAAAACTAAAACGCAAACTATTAGGTGGTGATATAATGTTATTAAATATGTTGCATCATTTTATTTCGCTTGCATTATTCTAAATCGACCTATAATTAAATAGGTTGCATGCCAGACGTATTGTGACGATTTCCTTTGTTGATTTTTCCAAAAATCAATACTTTCTACTCGAGGTGAGTTTATAGCCCCTCTTTACTTGTTTATTACTATTTTACAAATCTCGGGGTGAGATACATGACTTGTTTTACCTTTTGACGTAAATAATCTTTTAAACAAATTACGGATTAGCCTAAGTAGCGATAACCCATTATGCCCATTATCATAAACTGTTAATTACTTAGTGTAAGCGTGAATGTTATAAATATATATATTTGGGATGACATTCCCGTCGGGTAGTAGCGTTTACTAGTTCGAAGACCGAACAACCCGATTATATCATGTCGGACTTTGGATGTTCGGGTTGAACAACTACATGGGGCACTTTCTTTGCATTATTTTAGCATACATACAATTTGTAGCTTCATTGTTTTATGAGCTTAGTGGCAATCGAATTACTTTTTGGTGATATTGTATGTGTTACATTATTAATTACACACTGGTATTCAAACTTGCGGTCCAACATTACACTTACTACTAAACCTATGAACTCACCAAATGTATGTTTACACTTTAAGCAAAAGTATTTCTCAGATGAATAACTTCTTTGAACCTTGATGGCACTTGGAGCCAACTTTTCAAGATTTCATTCAATGAATTTATACTTGCATACAAACTCATACTCTCCTCGTTGTATGAGTTATGTCTTTCATTTTGATGCAAACTTATGGAAAAATTTAAAATTTATTTCTTTCAATCAAATCAACGAGGTTATCTATAAACGACTCATTTAGAGGACTTTCTCTTATATCATTTGTTATTGCTTATGAAGTAACGCCCCCGGGTTAAACTTTCCGCTCCTACATATTTTGGGGTTTACAGATAGGTATCAAGCCAGGTTATAGAGAACCAGGTTATACATATTTTACTTGGACTATAAAGTGTTTTCATAAACATTGCATCACATAAAACTTTTTCCATGTGCATACAACAACTTGCTTATATATTTATTTATATGCTAACTTTCTCATGCGTACATGTTAACATTTTTCTTATATATTAGAACTTTTTCATATAAACCATTGGTTGTCACATCAATCAGTCTTAGTCTTCAGCCCACTCTACTATTACCTACTACCTCCAAGTCAGACATTGACGGACCACCATTTGGCATTGACTTGGTGCATATGTACGAGTACAAGTCTGATGCATTTAAGGCTGCTCCATAATCTCTAGAGAACGCACCACTTTCCCCAGTTTACGCTCCTAAGTACGCTCCACCAGCTGACGGCGACATTGAGCTAACAGAGGCTCGGGCATTGTCGGCACCTGTATCACCCACTCCTCTATCACCTGATTACTCAGAAGACCCCGAGCCGATTGAGGATGACCCTTAAAAGGTTGATCTCGAGGATGATCCCGAGGAGTACCCCTCCAAGGAGGAGAAGGAGGAGGAGCTCCCAACTCCGGCCACCTACACACCAGCCATAGCAGATCTCGCCTCACCATCAGAGAAGACCGAGCCCTTCGAGGAGGACGAGGTCGCCTCAACAACACCCACCTTCACAAGTTACCCATTCGCAAATACCCTCCATTTATCTCAGACACGACTCTGTAGGGCGCGGAAGTCGGTTCGGTCTCTGTCACCTTTACCACCATCTATTGTTGCACACATAAAAGTGTGGCTTGCTGCACCTGCACCTCCATCACCACCACCATCATCACTATCACCTTTATCATCACCTCTACCCAGGATACCATCTCCACCACTACCATCATCACCTACCCGTAGAGATCCTATTTCCGAGGCCGACCTGCCGCCTCGGCAGAGAGCTTGATTTTCCCCTTCACCCCATAGGTTTGAGATTGAGGAGAGATCCGCAACTGCTGCTGCAAGATAACCTGGGTCTACTTTACCCCAAGGTACTAGAGACAGACTTGTGGTCACCTTGGAGGAGACCAATGAGAGAGTTACTGATCTAGGCACCCGCTATAGTCAGGATAGCATGAGATGTATGTGCGTTACCAAGACGCACAAGATGACAGGGCAGTGTTGCGAGCACGTATAGCATCTTTATTGCGAGAGGTACGATACCTTTGTACTAGGGTAGAGACCTTAGATCAGGAGGCTGTGTATACCCAAGTTGCTTAGAGTTTTGCTATGGATAGGATAAGAGAGTTACAACATCAGACAGGACGACGACGATAAAGTGACTAGGATCATAGGGCATGTCAGAGAGCTAGAGCGTGCTAGAGAGCTAGAGCGACAAGATGGACCACCAAATATTAGCATCAATTTTTAGATTATTGTCATTTATTAGCTATTTTGTATAGCCTACTAAGCATTTGGGTAGTACCCAGCTAGTAGGTTCGTTATGAAACTTGTACTTCTTATGATGTATTGTAAGAAATGATGTATTAATAAGTATCCGAACATATTTATGTAAGGTTAACGATATTTGCTATTATGATGTTGATTTATGTATGGCCATAGTTTATTCATCATGTCCCTGTAGAGAATCATTATCTAATTCTCTACGTTGTCGTGATCTCATTTTGTATATTGTACTTTATTGCGTATCGTGATATGTTTCTATAAATCTCATGTGTTATATGCTATGATTTTGAAGAAAAAGCCACCAAAGAAAAACTATATAAGCGCAAAGCCGCTGCTATTGAGAAACTAATCACCCAACGAGTGACTGAAGCACTCGCGGGTCAGGATGCTAACAGAAATAATGAAGACCTTCAGAATAGTGACAGTATCAGTGCTGGTAGAGGAGAACGCACCACTCACTACTGCACGTATAGAGATTTCTTCAACTATTAACCAATTAATTTTAAAGGAAGTGAAAGCCTGTAGGATTAGCCTACTAGTTTGAAAAGATGGAATCTGTGTTTGATGTGTCGTTGTGAGTAGGTAATTTATGTATCAAGTTTTATTATTTATATTTTATCGACTTTACCTAGAACAACACTAACGGGCAGTGTACCCGATTAGATGTAGGTTTGTTGGTAAGTAGGGTGTCGATCACTAAGAGCGAGAGCGTTAATTCCTAATTCTATCAATATTTTAGTTATCTAAGTTAGTCCTAATTTATTCTATTTTGTGTTAAACCTAAGTTAATCCTAAACTAACGCAAGAGGGGTTTTTAGTCTGAGAGACTGACACAAGTTTTGGGTATCTAACCTAAGGTTTTGATGACAAATAAAGCAATAAACACACACATGAAGATAAACAAACGATAGAGGAGCGGTCAAGAACTAATGTAAGGAAAACATATCGACCATGAATAATCCAATAAAAGGCAGGTTTGTTTATTAGTGCAATGATTGACTTATCTCGAAGGGAATATCATTCCTAGATTTAGGCGGTACTTCTTCCTAAAACCTAGACACGCTAATTATGTTACAATCAGACGCAATTGCATAAAGCAAGCATTTGTTGATTATAATCTATCTTAGGAGATTAATAATGGTAATCTTATTAAACCCTAGCTCAACGAGACTTTACCTACTTACTGCTTAACGGCTCTTTATATACTAGTATTCCACTTTGTCCGGTCCTTACCAAGGGAATCATAACGTCATTTGTTGATCCTAGGTCACTTGCTAGTCCAACTTGTTTACTAAATCAATGGCAAGGATAGGTAATTTATTTGTGATCCTATGATTCTAGATATATAAATTGCAGATATGGAGAGCTATCCCAGACTCTTAGCCTATGCCCACACAACACTAAAGTTGCAGCGCATTAAATAAATAGGACTAGACCCAGTTGAATGATAGGTTGCATACTTAAGCACGTAAACGAGTATAAACTGATAAACATAATCAACAATCAACGATAAATTAAGCAATCGATATAAACAAACCAAACACTAAACCTTCATAAACATGGCTGATACCTAAAGGTATCAGCCGATAGTCATTGTAAAAATATACACGGTTTCATATATATGAACGATTAAAATAAAGAAACCTTAACCGAACGCATATTTGGTTGTGCGAATATTACAAGAGTTTTCCTATGATCTTGAGGCTCTTTTCTGACCTTTTGTGCTCCTTTATTCGTCTGCTAGTTGACTTAGTGGTTTAGGGCTTCACTTACATACCTAAAACTGAGTTTAGGGTCTTGTATTTATAGAATCTGGAAAAAGGTCAATACGTCGTATCGAGCGATGTGGGATATGGCGTATTAGGGATTTCTTGGA
>BQNB010023904.1:32898-61295 GCA_026074375.1 Tanacetum coccineum | reverse complement strand
GCATCACACCAACTGAAGATTCATGAGAAGAACTATACGACTCATGATTTGGAACTTGGAGCAGTAGTGTTCGCTCTCAAGATTCTGAGGCACTATCTGTACGGAACCAAGTGTATAGTGTTCACTGATCATAAGAGCTTACAACACATTCTTGATCAGAGGGAGCTGAACATGAGGCAACACCGATGGTTAGAGTTACTCAGTGATTACGATTGCGATATTCGTTATCACCCGGGGAAAGTAGATGTCATTGCTGATGCTTTGAGCAGGAAAGAACGAGAACCACCCTTAAGAGTTCGAGCTTTAGTTATGACTATTGGCTTGGATCTTCCCAAACAAATCTTGAATGCTCAGACTGATGCACGAAAACTATAGAATATCAAGAACGAAGATGTTGGAGGCATGTTGGTTAAAAATTCTAAGGATCCAAAGAAACTCATAATAGAAAAGTTAGAACCCTGTGCGGATGGAACCCTATGCTTCAATGGCAGGAGTTGGTTACCATGTTATGGCGACTTGAGGACGGTGATTATGCACGAGTCCCACAAGTTAAAATACTCTATTCATCCGGGTTCCGACAAGATGTACCAAGACATGAAGAAGCTATATTGGTGGCCGAATATGAAGGCAAACATCGCCACCTATGTTAGCAAGTGTTTGACTTGTGCTAAGGTCAAGGCTGAACATCAAAGGCCATCAGGATTGTTGGTACAGCCCAAGATACCTGAATGGAAATGGGACAACAACACTATGTATTTTGTCACTAAGCTTCCTAAATCGTCGCAAGGCTACGACACCATTTGGGTGATTGTTGACTGACTCACTAAGTCTGCTATCTTCGTACCAATGAGAGAGACTGATCCTATGGATAAACTTGCAAGAATGTACCTAAAGGAGGTTGTTACGAGGCATGGAATACCTGTTTCAATCATTTGTGATCGCGACCCGAGGTTCGCATCCAATTTCTAGAGGTCACTTCAGAACGCTTTGGGTACTAATTTGGATATGAGTACTGCGTATCATCCAGAAATGGATGGACAAAGCGAGAGGACTATTCAAACTCTCGAGGATATGCTGCGTGCTTGTGCAATAGACTTTGGAAAGGGTTGGGTTAACCATTTGCCATTAGTCTAGTTCTCTTATAACAATAGCTATCACGCTAGCATCAAGGCCGCACCATTTGAAGCACTTTATGGTCGAAAGTGTTGTTCACCTGTTTGTTGGATCGAAGTTAGAGAAGCTCAAATCCTCGGTTCAGAACTAATTCAAGAGACCACTGAGAAAATCGTCCAAATCAAGCAAAGGATGCAAGCCGCTCGTGATCGACAGAAGAGTTACGCCGATCTGAAGCGTAAACCGATGGAATTCCAAGTCGGGGATAAAGTTATGCTTAAAGTTTCGCCTTGGAAAGGGGTCATACATTTTGGCAAACGGGGGAAGTTAAACGGTTGAAGCGAAGCCGAATCCCATTAGTCAAGGTTCGATGGAACTCCAAGCGAGGTCCTGAGTTTACTTAGGAACGCGAGGATCAATTCCGGAAGAAATACACACACCTCTTCGCAGAGACCGTGCCGTTGTCAAGTGCCGCGTCTTAAGCCTTGAGGACAAGGCTCATCTAACAGGGGGAGACTATAACACCCTGTGTTTTAGGGTCATTGACGTCGTCAATAAATTCACTATGTATTTTTAGTATTGTACGCGTTTGCTTTAAATCGTAATCGTTAAGTTAAATCGCGTAAGCTAAAAATTATCATTCAATATAAACGGGCATCAAAAAATTAAATGTTTACATCAAGCAAGTATTAAATAATTATTTTGAGAATAATTATGGTCTTTGTTCATTTTAGTTTTATCGGTTACGTAAAACGTTTACGTTTCGCGATAAAATACGTTTAGGCATACCCGGAACCACCAAAACTTATCTATGCTTCAACAAAAACCCAAAATTTGTAACCAATACTTAAAGTTCATATAAAACTTCAAATATTTAACACCTTATCCAAATTCTTCATGAAAGAATTCAAACCAAACCTTACAATGTACAAATTGTATATTATATTTAATCTATACTTCATGTAACATCAAATAATGCAAGTATTCATCAAATAAAAGATCAAATATATTTTTGTTCATCCCCTCCCTATTATTTCGTGTATATATATGTCTAGGGAGACATAAGATACACAAGACCATCCCTAATAGTCTTGTACATCACCTAAGCTATTAAGACTTATATCAAGATCATGCTTTGAGCAAGAAAAAGCCCTAAAACCCTCTCTATGTCCCCATGACCAAACCACCCCCCTTGTGCATCAACTTGGCTCACAAATATCTTAATAATATCCCCTAAGTAGTATATGTACATGCATCTAGTGAACCAACTCACACACACTTCATTTCCTTAACAAAAAATCACAAAACCATCTCTCTTTCTCTCTTATAAAACCATTGTATCACCAGTAGGAACTGGGATGCTATCAGTAGGAACTGGTATGCTACCAGGAGGAACTGTTTTTGCGCTTGCTCTCTTCTGAAGTTCCTCAGCATCGTTTGCAAACCCCAATCCAAGTCTCTCAGTATCATAGGTGGCTCTTTGTTCCTGGTCTTTTAGCCTTGCAAGCTCCTGTTGAAAAATGTCTTCAGCAGTATCAAATAGTACACCATTACTGTGAGCATCAGATGAATCTTTAGTCTCAACTCCTGGAATGTTGTTAGAAAGATAAGAGGGGACTAGAATAACTTGCTCATCACTTCCAGAATCTGAATCATCATCCTGGAAACCTGCAGGGTTAGAAGAAACATCTTGTGTACCTTCAGACTGATTAGCTTTATCACGATTATATCATAAGGAATTTGTTAAATAGTCAAGATCAAAAGACCACTCATGACCAAGTCCCTGTATATTAGCCTTTTCTTCCAGAAACCTCAGATTCATTGTTTCTTCAACCCTCTTGTTAGCCATGTTATATACCCTGTAAGCTCTATTACTTGCAGAGTATCTGTAGGTTCCCGATAAACGCTTCACTTCATAACACGAATCAAGAACTAGAAATAAGAAAAGAGATAAAGGTTTAGAGAGAGAGAGACAAGAGAGAGAGATGAGAGAAAAAAGATTTAGAAAAAAAAGATATTATTTGAGATATGAGAATTTATGAGAATAGATATTTTCTTAGAGAAAATATCTATATATATATATCCCTATACATTTAATGTGACGCGCGGGATATATAACTAGGACTCGGGCTCGGGTTTTGTTTGGGATTAAACCCGAAACATATACAATATTAGATTAACTATCGAGCCCGATTCCCGATATTATCCTGTTACAACATTAACTAATTAAAGACCGAAGCTCCATCGTAGAGTGACCGAGCTTCCTTGTTCGACTCAATAAATTGAGGCTAACAGTTATACTAGGAAAAAGATAATGATTTGAGTCACTCAAAATACGTGCACTACAAGTAAAGGAATAGTTCAGCAAGAGGCCACTAAAAATAATTTACTGCATTTTGGTAATTAGATACAAATTTAAAGTTATATATCATAAAGTATACCACTTGTATAACAATCACAGACACCTAGGACCTACTATTAAAATCGGCATGGTCTTTGTCAAAAAATAGCTGACTTGTATCTTTAGTGACATCTTTGTTGATTTTATTATTAGAAACTCTTCGATGGTAGAAACTAATACTTTAAAAAGCCATTATTATCAGCGATAGTGGCTATGTCTATGACTATGACTATTTGTTCCATCATCACACCACTAATATGATGATTGCTACTACTGATAGTATTGTATAGTTTTAAAGGCACATGGTATATGATACTTAGCTAATTGCTCTAACGTTATTATGTTTCCTTTTTTGGTTATATAGATACTTTTTTGCGAGTACTATAAGTTGTTCGTAACATGCATATTTTTCCTTATATATATTATTCTTTAAATAACGACATAATATGTTGTTTGTACTTTGATAGATCTAAATGGGGAATTAGTTGGTATCTTGAGACCAAAATATCCATATTCAAACATCATACAACATGAGTCAATGAGTATCTATACTCCTTATAAAGGAGATTTACTCAAACGTTGAAACTAGAAATCTAGAAAAGTTAAAATCTAGAAAAGTTGAAAATCATTATTTTAAGAAACATTGGAAAAATTAAAATCATTATAACCTACGAATTAATAATAGCAAACGAAACTGATATGTACACTCATTCAAACAAAATTGATTGCTTCATTAATTAATTGATTGACTCATTTTAAGAAACATTGGAAAAATTAAAATCATTATAACCTACGAATTAATAATAGCAAACAAAACTGATATGTACACTCAGTCAAACGAAACTGATTGCCTCATTAATTAATTGATTGACTCATTTTAAGAAACAATGGAAAAATTAAAATCATTATAACCTACGAATTAATAATATCTATACTTCTATACTTACTCCTTATAAAGGAGATTTACCCAAATGTTGAAACTAGAAATCTAAAAAAGTTGAAAATCCTTATTTGAAGAAACATTGAAAAAATTAAAATCATTATAATCTACGAATTAATAATAGCAAACGAAACTGATACGTACACTCAGTATTGCCTCATTAATTAATTGATTGACTTATTTTAAGAAACATTGGAAAACTTAAAATCATTATAACCTACGAATTAATAATAGCAAATGAAACTGATATGTACACCCAGTCAAACGAAACTGATTGCCTCATTAATTAATTAATTGACTCATTAGTGGGCCCATTAATCTCTCATAATTTTCATTGACTAGGGTTTGGTAAATCCCCTATAAATAGGGATCACAATTGCATGGAAAAATACACAGAAACATAAACACTTAGAAGCTGCCATCGGGAATCGCTGCCCAAAACGAGGTCGCTGTCATGAATTTTCGCCGCTATGCGCGGGTACACGAGGTCGCTATCAGAAAACGAGTTTTGAAAATATAAAAAAGGGTTTAATTTGACATGTTTTTCGACCAGAACCGGTTGAACCTTGGGTAGAACCGGGTTTCAAAACATTATGTTTGATCTCCAAACCAGAAAAAGAGTTTGATCAAGGAGGAGTCTACACCTCAAATATCGTGTACCAAGAAGTTTTACACGACGAGTAACGTGTGCTGTTAGATTTTATCTCATAAAGATGTAATGTTTCACTTTTAATTTAACTGAATGTCTTGTTTGATACAAGTTAAGAATTTCTTGCATTTTATAAGTGTTTGCAATTTCATTTATGTTAAGAATTTCTCGCATTCAAGTACAAAGCCACAACATTGTCAATATTGCATATCGTTAATTATCGGCCGCAAGAGATTTTCCGTGCATGCACGGGTATTCGTCTAGTATTACTAAAAGATCTAGACTAAGTTATTCAAAACCATAACTTTACGTATCTCATAGACTCATGATATTTAGGACATTTATTACTAACTATTGTTATGAATTGGTATATGCAGAGGTTCTTGGATTCGATGTACATTATCCAATGACTATATGCATGAGTTAATGAGTTTGATTGGAACTGATACGCATTGTCCTAAAGTTTTGATTATTCAGTTTGGAACCGTATTCAAAATTGATTGTATATAATTATTTATATCATATATTTTTATAATCATACGTTTTTTCACTTATAAAGTTCTAGTTCATCTTGAACTTTTTAGGTATTGTGAAAGTGAGAAATTTAAAGGCTGCAACAAGGTTGTTTTTAAATGAAGATGTTCTTGAAAATCATGCTTATATAAAGATGTAATGATCTCTGCAATGCTATACATTATTGTTATTTTTTTGTATTCATACACTTTAAAATTATAACAAAAAAGACATTATTAATCATATAATAATTCAATAATATTTTTCTAATCCTTTTTTATAACCTTTGTTACCAAATAAATTAAAATTACACAATTGATGCGGTATTCGTATGACTTCAACAAGAAGTTTTACAACTCTCTAGGCAGAGTACCTAATCGTTGTAGCGTAGTATAGGTAAGACTCAGGGGCTGTTATCGTTCTTTAGGGGAATAGGTGGGAAGGTTTGAACAGAGCTTAACCGAGATCTACGGGATTGGAAGAAGATTATTTTTGTATTTTTATATTTTATAAAAAGCAGATACAATTAATGGTTTGAGAGGTTGGTTTGTTTAACTAATTAATAAACTAATTATAATCTAAACTACTTGTGATAACTTTATTATAAAATAATGTATTTGCTTAATCATGCATTACTCATTAGATTGCTTCTCCTAATCATGTTGCCTTGTCACACTCGTGATGATCTGTGTAAGTATTTCCTAAGTCATGAACGAATTACACGAACCCGCCGTCTATTTAATATTCCGTTAAGGCAACGCACAAGTAAGGTAGTATGAAGACTATTACAAGGCCCCTAAGAGTATATTAAATGCAATTGAAATATCTTAAGAGAGATAAACCATATTAGGGGTAAGGTAGTATGAAGACTGTTACCGATGGTATCCTTTCTACACACTCGCGTTTCCCTAGACGTATATGCCAATTTAATATCTTATGGCTAGTTTTCTAAAGCCTAACGCGCACATTCATCACAAGAAGCAACAGTAAAAGGATCTACAATCCAACTTTCATGCAACCATAAGTAAATATAAAAGAGGGTTTAGCCTAACATGTTATAAAGAAAGCAAGAACATAAATCAATCAAACAACACATAGACATATTGAATTATTAAAGATAGATAATCTTACTTGATTAAAACATGGATCAAGGTCAGTTACAATAGGGTTTTGAGGCCCTAACGTCGGCCTAGAAGCTGACAAAATACTTAGGGTTTGGCTCTCAAAAGTTATACAAAGTTACACACTGAAAATCCTAAATTCGGCTTAATATATATAAGGAAATCGTTGCGATGGCGTCCAGTTGTAGTCGCGACGCCATCACCAAATATAATCTTCTAGGTCTGACTGAAGTTGGTTACGTCCTGACCCCATCGTCATTTTCCTGACGCCGTCACTAGTAAGATTGCGACGGCGTCGCTTTATGCTTGTGACGCCGTCTCCACGCGTTGTATGCATAATTCTTCAAGAGATTTGGTGTAGGTCCGTAGTCTTGTCCGTTTCTTCTCTAAATAAGCCCAAGTCACGTGTATTTCCTCCAAAGGTCATCCAAGTGCTAAAAATCTAAAAACAAACGATTAAGGACATAATCTGAGCATATTTGCATAATTTAAGGGGTTAAATGACCCCGAAATAGTGTATAAAATAACACCTCATCAAATACCCCTACACTTGGGATTTGCTTGTCCTCAAGCAAATGGGCTTTTCTACCTAGACAATAGCAATATTAGGGTCATTTAACCTACTCTTTAAAAGCAGTTTACGACACAACCTTCTAGACCTCATAATTAAAAGCACGGAAAGTATATACTAGCACCCCACATAAGTGTTTGGGATTCTCTCTTTCACTCAGGTGTATAATAAATTATAACAACTATGGGAAATGAAAAATTAACACTCATTACCTGTCATAGTATATAAATTACCATAGGCTTAGTAAATGATCAAACCTCCATCGCTAGGCGCAAGCATTAATCATTACTATCAAAGAGGTCATTTTAATGGGTTTTGGGGTGTAATTTGGTGACTTTTGGATGAATTTAGGGTGAAAGGGTTAGCTAATTATTTATAAGAATACACGTTGGTTTGGTTGTTAAGCCAAAGACTCGGACAAGATATACAAACTCTACAAAACTCTACATCCATCTCTTTATTTTTCTTTTCTTGACTCTAATATAAACATAGACATATGCAAATGGCAGCCCCTACATTTTTTTACTTTTTTTATATATATTTTTTTCGTACACTTTTTCTCTGCCATTGCTTAAACATATTATACATCATAGGGGTTTATAGACACACCCCTACACTTGAACTTTTACATACTTGATATTTACAATCTAACTAATGACCCGAATTGAGGTGGATCAACATAACCTGGAGCTTATTGAGCTCTATTGGGGGTAATAAATTACTTCTTCCCTAATTCTTTATAAGATGAATACTACCATGAATCCCAATCGTCCCAAAACAATATTTACAAGGATAAGGACTTAGCAACCGTGTACTTAATAATTAACTTGGGTTAAAACAATAATGTAATAAAAGCGAGTACATACAAGGTAGGCTAAGGCGATTTGGGTGTAACGATTGGTTTTAGGGTGAAAAATGCTCTTCATTAATAGTTCAGCTTAACCAGAAAATTTCGAGAACCATGAAAAATGATAGGCTCGAAGGGTTGTACTAGGGGTATCCTGCACTAAAAATGAGTGCATGGCAAGGGTGTGGGATAGTTATATGATTGATGTGATCATAGTAACAATTACAGGTTTAAAACATGGGTTAATCCTAGTGCCTCTTATCTATCAAATCCTAATACTTACTATGCGGTCTCGGAATGCATCACAAAAACAAGTTCTAGAATTTAATATACTATCGGTACACTCATATAATTTAATACTGATACCAATGCTCTAGAATAGGCGACAAAGACCATACGTACACATCCGTAACGATGGAATAGACACATATGACTGCATTCGAACCTTAACTTGAACAAGCTAAAGGTATAAACTATCTTGGGTATCGAAAATGGATACCTAAATTCTTATAGATCTAAAGGCGAACCTCTCATTTTTGGAGTGGAATTCTGAGGGTTTTTGTGTTAGTCATATAAATTCCTATCCATGAGACGCTATTAATACTTGATTTTTGTCGGTGTGTGTCATATTTTTTTTTAAATTTTGATTAAAATTACCGTTTATGCTATGTTTCAATATATTACCCATCATTATAAGGACAAAGCAAATGACAAATGAAGGAATAGTTTCTAAGGCTTATTTCCTCCCCACACTTAAGTTGAACATTGTCCCTAATGTTCTATAGAAGTACCCGTAAAAACAAATAAAGGGAAAAAAACAAGCAAAAGAAACTAGTACTCCCCTGGTTTGCTTAATAATGGAGCAGAAACATGCGATAACTGGTTAAATCGTCCTCCAAGAATCATCCAATGAAACTTTCTAAGAACTTCCAAGCTTCTTCTTATCAAATATAACTTGTAATCAAAGACAAAGACAACTACACCAAGCATAAAATAGGCAGGATAAATATATATACAATAAAAGTTTAGGGTTTTGACTCTATGAAAGCAATAAAGATAGGATGAGAGTAATGATGTAATCATAGGTTTATGCAGATTTGTAAAAGAATAACAAATTTTTAATGTTGTGCAAACTATTTTTCAAAAATACTTGAAAAAATTTTAAATTTTCATATAGCTGGGTTCACGATGCCGTTAAGATAAATCCTGACGCCGTCTCCAGGCTCTGAGCAAAATTTTATTTTTGTTTTCTTTGAAAAACTTCCTACACGTGATTATATAAGTTATTTCCTGTATGAAATTGCTGCATGAAACATGGGATTAGTCAATACAATCATGTGACTCGAAACTGACGCGAATTAATCTAAACAATTTATTAATTATGTTTGAATTGGTTCTTAAAAACCGGATATTTCCCCTACACTTATTTTGTTGCAAAATATCTTTGATTGCAATTAAGACGAGGTTAAAGACAAAGCAAAGCATGATTACATAAATGATGAATTCAAACATAAAAGAATAAATGAGAAGAATTAAAACACAACCTAAGAAGTGCTTTTCTTTATTTATGAGTCTTGTAGCTAGACTCGAAGTCACACGTCCTTACGTTGGTTCATGAATGCTCACATGCCCATGAATGAGCCATACTTTCATACTTTTATCTACTTGGTACTCGGGACCTAGGTTTAGGCAATTTTTGTACATAAATTTGTTCTTTTGATAGGGATGCCTAAGTCCGCTCATCAAATCATGTTGGCTAAGTTCCAACAGTGGTGGGACCTTACTCTAATTAAAGTTCATGAGCCTAGGTATTGTACAAGGCATCCTGAATATGTACTTGTCGAAGATTTTAGTGAATGAGACCAATCCCTTAGCAACGTCATATTTGAGCTTAGTGATTTTTCTAAAGGGTTTGCCCATCAAGACTTCAGCCATGTCGCTCATGATAAATTCTCCTATGTCCTCTAGCAATACAAAATCCATGATATAGGTGAAACTTTTGACAAACACGTAAACATCCTTAACGATGGCAACTAGGTTCTTTCATGTGCCATCTAGTCCTTCTACCATTATTGTGTTATAGGCTTTACACGAGATAATACTCATTGGTAGAAAAGGGTCAAGATAGACAGTAAATTTCCTAAAGCCAATCATACATTGGAATGCTAGGTCATCCCCATCAAAACTATTAATTATTCTTTCTCGGCGTAGCACTCTATAATTCTCATACTCAGTTAATTCATTAAGCACTTCATCGTCATCCGAATCATTATCTGAATGAGGAAAGGAAGATACAAAGGGTGTATCTATTGATTTTTCATCAGACTCAAGGTTATTCATATTAGTCTCATTAGGTTGAGTGGCGAAGTTGTTAAGAAATTGTTTGATACTCTTGATGACATCAAATAACGTCACTTTATTATATCATTTATCCCATCTATTTTGCCCACTTTTATATAATTATTGCATTATTTGGTACTCAATTGCTTTAAAGTTGATAAATGCAGTAATTTAGGAGTGTTTTGTGAAGATAAGATAAAAGGCGCATAATTTGGAGCTAAAACGAAGACATTTGAAGATTGCTGAAATTTCACCAATACGTCGTATCCAACTTAAGAGATACGGCGTATATGCGCCAAGACTTCACAAGAAAACGCGTTTGACCAATTCCTAATACGGCGTATCTATGCTGTCTACATACGCCGTATCCATGAAGATAACTATTCGAAGATACAGTAAATCAAGTAAATTGGGAATGATATCAAAGATTTATTACGAACGTAGCGCGCACTCTAAGGAATCCAGCCCCATACGTCGTATCGACCTTGCTGGATACGGCGTATCGAGTCTTTTTCAGACACTATAAATAGAAGACTCAAAAACGAGTTTTCAGTGTGTAATAACATATTCTTTATACCATACTCACTAAAGACGAATCTTAGAAGAGAAGATCAGCCACCAAGGTCAAGCATTGATCACGAATCCATAGAAGACATCGTGTAATTTTTACTCTCTTAATCATTCGATTTTAAATTGTTTGATTACGCTTGTATAATTACAATGGTTGTGGGCTAATACCCTTGGGTATTAGCCATCTTAATGAAAGTTCAATGTTTGGTTTGTTTTAAAAATCGATTTCTTAATTTATCGTTGATTGTTTAATTATGTTTATCACCTCATACTTGTTTATGTGTTTGAATATGCGACCAATCATTCAACTGGGTTACTATACGGCGTATCGAGTATTTTTCAGCAACTATAAATAGAAGACTCAAAAATGAGTTTTCATTGTACAATATCATATTCTTTATACCATACTCACTAAAGACAAATTTTAGAAGAGAAGATCAGCTACCAAGGTCAAGCATTGATCACGAATCAATAGAAGACATCGTGTAATTTTTACTCTCTTAATCGTTTGATTTTAAAAATTGTTTGATTACGCTTGTATAATTACAATGGTTGTGGGCTAATACCCTCGGGTATTAGCCATCTTAATGAAAGTTCAATGTTTGGTTTGTTTCAAAATCGATTTCTTAATTTATCGTTGATTGTTTAATTATGTTTATCACCTCATACTTGTTTATGTGTTTGAATATGCGACCTATCATTCAACTGGATCTAGTGATACGGACCAAGTAATCTAGATACCGGGATAGCTCTCCATATCGTGTTTCATATTACTGGACCAATAGGATCACAAATAACGTTCTGTCTTTGTCTTTTAATTATGAGCTTAGTTGGACCGGTAGGTGACCCGTTTATGTTTCAGCAATCATGCTCTTAATTAACTGATAAAGATTGGAATAGTGGACTACCAGTATATAAAACACCGTCAAACAATAAGTGGGTAAAGTCCCGTTGGGCTAGGGTTTTAACAGGATCACCACTGCTTTAATTCTCTAAGATAGATTATAATTAAACTAAAGGATGCTTTATGCGGATGCGTTAATTGTGACAGGATTAATCGTGTCTAGGTCTTAGGATGATGTCCCGCCTAAGTCTTAAGAATGATATGCCGCTTCGAGATAAGTAAATCATTGCACTAAAACAAACAAACCAGCATTGAACCGGATTTAATATGGCTAATACGGTTTTCTATCATTTGGCTTGTACCGCTTTTCTATCTTCTAATCTTCTTCTTTTGTGTTTATTGTGTATTGAATTGGTATTTGTTTCCACCAAACCTGTGCCAGTCTCTCAGGCTGAAAACCCCCATATCAATAGACAACGTACATAGCATAGGTTTAACCAGTAAATAGACTAATTAAAATACTGATAGAATATAGGATTAATATTCCACTCTTAGTGTTCGACACCCTACTTACCGCGAACTCCATCTTGACCGAGTACACTGCTCGTTAAAGTGTTGTTTTAGGTTTGTCTGCTAAATATAAATTTAAAACTTGATAATCAAATAATTGACCCTACACGACAGCACATCAGGTTTTTGGCGCCGTTTCCGGGGAGTGAAATAATTAAACCTTATTCTTATTAGTATTTCTAACCATTAATTTAAATTAGTTTAGTGTAATCTAATTATTTAAATTCTGTTTGCATTTATTCGCATTGTGTGTTTTAAATTGTTTGCTTAAATTCCCGCATTTAATTGTTTTTAAATAGTATTCTGTTCTGACTAATCACCTGATACGCCGTATCTACCAGTTGGATACGACGTATCAAACCTTCTGATCAAAACAACGTATTGAGTTTTTACTATCTAAACGGCATATCTATTTTCCAAACAATACTGAGTATTCAGTTAAACTCTATACGGTGTACTAATATTCAACAGACCTATACGGCGTATTCAAACTAATTTAATACAGCGTATCTGTCATCTGATACAGTAACAATAATAATTTTCGTTTTTGATTTCCTGTTTTGTGTGTTCCCTTCTCCAAGGGCACATCCTACTGATTATTTGTGCTTAATTACAAGAAAATGTTGACAAAGAAACCACAATTGTGGAACAAAACGACTACATCACTGCTACCCGAAAGAATTTCGTCTCTAATGACAACGAAGGAAGAATGGTCGAGAAATGTATCATTGAAATACAAGGAACATTCTTAGTAAAGATACGCAATGATACTTTTTATGGGAATGATGGGGAAAACGCATACGAACACATCAATAAATTTCTCGAAATTGTTGAGCCGATCAAAATTAATGGGTTGACTCAAGACCGATTCAGGCTTAGTATTTTTCCTGTATCCCTCATTGGAGCTGCAAGTAGATGGCTAAGGAACCAGCCATCATGATCAATTACAACCTAGGAGGTTCTTAAAACTAAATTTCTGAACAAATACTGTCCACCTGCCCGTATCGCAAAGAAAATGGAGGAAATCAACAACTTCCAGTAGGAACCCGATGAAAGCCTTTTCCGTGCATGGGAAAGATTTAAAGAGTTGCTGATGAAGTGTCCTCAACATTATTTGACCGATATGCAGGAAGTCATCTTGTTTTACAACGGGCTTGATGTTCCAACTCGACAAATCTTGGACTCAAAGGGTGCCATACCTTCCAAAACTGTTGCTGATGCTAAAATAGCCATCCAAGAAATGGTTGAGTACTCTCAGAAATGGCACAATGAAACATCATTAAGGACCAGAAGTACTGAAACTTCTGACGGGCTTGCTGCTATCCAAGCCCAACTCAACAATCTCGGATGAGAAATAAAAAAAGTAAATGAGAAAGTGTACGCTGCTTAAGTCGGATGCGGAATATGCAAGGGACCACACTATACAAAAGATTGTCCACAAAAGGAAGAAGGAAAAAATTTAGGAGATGCTTACTATACACAGTTCGGTGCACCCTATCAACCTGGAGGACAATATAGAGCAGCAGGTCCAGGATTCTACTAATGAAACAATGGAAACTCTTCGTATCCTAATCGAAGACCGAGCCTGGAAGAATCACTAACCAAAATTATGGCAGAATCAGCTAAAAGGCATGAACAAAACTCGAACATAATCAAGGAGATCCGAGCTTCTACCGATGCAGCGATAAGAAACCTATGAGCTTCGATTAAGACCTTGGAAATACAAATCGGACAAATGAGCAAGGTCTTGCAAGAAAGAGGGTTTGGAAACCTACCTAGCTCTACGGAGACAAATCCTCGAGACCAAGTCAAATCGATCTCAACTGCTAAAGGTGATTTTTCTGGGATACGCCGTATCGGATGTGATCCATACGCCGTATCGGGCACACAGCACAGGAGAATATGGTCTGAAACATTCCCTTTCCCAGGACGACTGCTGAACTTCAGCTGTAATTATTAGAGAGAGGCACAAGATGTAAAGATTCTGGATGCTTATGATCACACCTTGCCTCAAAAAGAAAAAGATCCAGGGAGCTTTACTTTACCTTGTTTTATTCATAATATTTGTTTTGATAAAGCTCTTATTGACCTAGGAGCAAGTGTGAGCGTTATACCATTTTTTACCTACACCAACCTTGGTCTAGGGATTTTATCTCACACTAGGTTGACCATAGAACTAGCTGACCAAACCATTAAACAACCAAGGGGTATTGCCGAAAATGTGCTAGTAAGGATAGGCAAATTTATTTTCCTTATAGACTTTATCATCTTGGACATACCTGAGGATGACGATGTCCCTTTAATCCTCGGACGACCATTCTTATCAACTGCCCATTCCAAGATTGATGTCTTCAAAAGGAAAATTACTTTACGGGTCGCGGAAGAACAACTTGTTTTTAAAAGCATTAAGCCTGCCACTAGCATAATCAAAAGGGTCTTTGTGATAAAAAGGCTTGATTAAAAAACAAAACTTATAGGAGAGGGTAATGAACCATTCGACCCAACTTATGGTAATTACATAGAATTAAATGATTTGGACACACCTCTACAACCTAAAACAAATCAAGATGTTTTTGAGCCAACTTTTGTTAAAACTAACTCTTATAAAATGAAATTTTCTTGTGTAATCGGGTATAAGCATGTTATCGCTGACCTCCTCCCTTCCTTGCCCATTAACCTTTTGTCTAAAAGTTTTTACTATTCCATAATTGGGGACAAGGATGAAAGGGAGAGTCATGCCGAAACTTTGATCAATATACTTGTTTTTGTCAGAAGTTTTTCTATTATTTTAGGTTTTACTAACATTGACGATGATGATATGACAAAAGACGTTGTGCTCGGCATGAGTGGTATGTGCTTAATTACACATACCATTTTCCATAAAAACCAGACTTAAAAATGATAAAAAACGTACCAAAAATACATTATATTTGTATGTTTTGCATTTGTATTATAGCCCGAAAATCTAAATTGTCAAAAGTGGGCCCGGGTCAGCCTACTTATATATTACAAACCTTATAAAAACCAAAAAGCCCAAGTCTTTTTCTTTTATAACACCCGGCCCAAATCCTAGGCCCAACACCCTTTATAACAAACCTGTCCACCCGTTACCCTTTATCCTTTACACCGTTAGTCCTCTAAGGACTAACGGTGCAAACATCTACAAACAAAAATAACCAAAGTTATAACACCTCAAGGACTATGATTGCAATACATCAATATACCCTCAGGGACCATTCTTTCCATTTTTCCAAACATTCACCCTGCAACTCAAATTATTGTACATCTTCTTCCACTACCCGCCAAAATGAACAAACACTGTTCCACCTTTTCTTCCCCCTATGTGAATCGCAACCCTTATACACATAATCCTTATCCCACCATAAGACACCTTGGCAATCCCTTGCAAGCTCATATCGACAAAGAAAAAAGACATGAAATGAAGGGCTATGAACATATGACTTGGGGATTACTATAATTTGGATGGCCAAATGCTCTTTTAAGGCTCTTCCACCACGAATAACAAACAACAAAAACACCGCAGAGCTCTCACAAAGAAAGCATAAGACCTAGAACCTTCATTTGCTTAGTATAAATAGAGCTCATTTGTAAGCCCTTGGGCCAGTTAGTTTTTACTTATTTTTTTAACCTAGTTTTAGTTTTTCCTTGTTTTAAATCATTGTTTTTAATTTCCAAGTCTTATAACTTTTTTTTAGTATTAATGAAAATTTGAAGTTTTCAAGTATCTACTTTGAATTCCTGTTTTCCTTTGTTTAAAAGCCTCTTTTTAAGACTCTCATTTAGACATTTAATCAATCTGTTATCATTTAGAATATAAAATATTTTAAGAATTTTACAAAAACAACACAAAAAAAGAAAACACACTATCAAAAAAAACACGCACAGCTTAATAGGATGATAAGCCAGAATTTTGATGGGCTTATGGATCAATACTAGCTTGTCTTTTGACAAGAGCAAGAGCTTGTAAGATTTGCTATATATATAAAGCTTGATCGTGCCCTGTTTTGAGGCAAGGGCCTTTTTGGTAAGTTCTATTTCTCTTTTCATATTCATTTTCAATCTTTTACTATAGCATTGCTTATTAGTGCTTATATCCAAATTTAGTTATAATATAAATAGCTTAAAAAGAATTGGCATTATTAACAAAATCTATATTAACAAACAAAGATATCACATGTGGATCCAAATCACCCAGTCGACATCCTCAACAAACACTTCACACCCACAACCTTTACGCCACAAAACGCACCACAACATAACCAATTTTAAACCACAACCAGTAAAACAACCAACAACACACAACAACCACCAAACCAACCACCAAATGTAGTCAACACCACCTCCACACCATTAGAACAATCCTACACCAACACCCAACAAATAATGCTGCTTAATTTAAGCTTGTTTATGTTAGTTGAAGCTTATTTATGCCTGCTTTTATATTGTCAAATCATTTTGTTTAAGTATTCATTAAATTCTGTCGTAAATAGCTATTAAGGTTGCATAATCTGGTTATAGCTTATCCTGAGTCTTATTAGGTTGTTTACATTTGGCTTAATATTGTTAGTATAAAGTGCTAATTTAAATATCTAGTCTTTACAATTTGTGGCTTAACAATCAGTTCAAAAAGTCAAGAACAAGCAGGATTTAAATGAGGGGTGTTTGGATTTAACTTTTTATAATCATGGGTGAAAATGGGTAAAAATGCATTTTGACACTTGAGTCAATTTAGTTTAGCTTAAATTAGTCCAAAAATCCAGTTTGTTTAAGTTTTTAAGTATTAAATCTCATTTTTAAGGTTTAATCTCATTGTTAATGTTTAAAGAGTTTGTGGTTTGAAACAGTTGGCTTATAACTGATTTCATTGCTTATTTGATTGTGATCTTGCTTATTGTTGTTTTGTATTTTTTTGTGTTTATGCATGTGTTAAAGTTAGATAGGAATCAAGTCTAATTACCTGCATTTGTCATTTTTGTGTTTTGCCAAATCTCTCAAAAATTTGCTAAGTATTGAAAAGTTTGAGAAAATGCTTTTTCATTTACTTTTTGTGGCTTATTGTGAATTTCAAAATGTTTTTTGATTGTTGATTCTTGTTCTTTGAGGTCAAATATTAATCTGTTTGTAGGTTTTAAGATCATAAGGATCTGTTTAAGTACTTATTTTTAAGCTCAAAAGTGGTATTTTGTTAAGATTGCAATTTTTTTAAGTGTTGAATCTGTGTGAGATAGCTTTTTCATTAAGCTTTTTAAGTGCTTATTTGAATTTCAAACTGCTTTTTCTTTATTGCTTATTTTAGCTTTTTGGCCAAGTTTTTAGTGGTACAAGCCACTAAGCCATAATGATCTATTTGCTAGCTTATTTTTAAGCTAGAAAAGTCCCCTTTTGGCTGTTTGCTTAACAGTTTGGTCAAAAAGCTCTTTTGCTTATTTAGGCTTATTTGCTTATTGCATTTGCTTAATTTAGGTTTAGTATAGCTTATTAGGTTAGTTTAAGTCCCTTTTAGCTTATTTTCTTTAGTGTAGAGCTTATTTGCATTTTAGTTTAAAAATCTTAAGTTTTATAGCTTTTTGATTTATTTGTCCTTTTAGCTTATCTTAGTTGCTTATTTTTGTTCAAAATTGCTTATTAGGTGTAGTTAAGGTTCTGTCTTAGCTTATTTTGAGTTTTCATTTGCTTATTAGTGCATAAAGTGCTTAACAGTTAGCCATTTTAGACTTAGTGTAAAAAAGGCTTATTCTGTCAACTTTTCAGCTTATTTCCGTGCTTATTTTTGGTTTATAAAAAAGTGTTTTTATTTAAAGTGCTTATTTTTAAGTCTTCTAAAAAGTTATAAAAAAATAAAAAACAAAAACGTTTGGGATTAGGGGAAGCCCCAGGTGAGCAGGGCTCGAACCCGAGACCTCTACCCTACTCACCAAACGTTTTTACACAACACACACACTACCACTCGCCCTTGGGTCTTTTTCGGTTTAATCTTGCAACATTATTCTTTTATACACGTTTAGGCCTTTTTAGCTTATAAGCCGTTTTAGCTTTTTCACAGCTTATTTAGATAAGCTGTTTCACCAAGCTTATTTTTATTAGATCCAGTATTGTTCAAGCTACTTTTCCTAATTTTTTCAGAATTTTTATAATTAGTTTAGTATTTTTAAACATTTAATTTCATTAAAATTATTTTTAATTCATAAAAAATTATAAAAAGTCAAAAAAACATAATTCTTTTTTAGAAAATTTTCTTTTATCAGATAGAACTTAGGAAAATTATATTTGCTTTCGTAGGGTTAAAATTGCAAAAATTGATTTTTTAAAGAACGTGATTGAATCCCGTTCACGGTTTTCGTGTTTTTATGCTTAAATCTCTCTCGTTTTTGGTCTAGTTTTCTTAGTTCTTATCTTTTAGTCAATTTAGACTTATAAAAGTAAAAAGATCATTTTAGGACTTAATTTTGATAAAGTAGGGTTTTTAGTCGCGTTTTTAGGATCACCGTTTTGCGTTTTTAGTTTAAAATAGTTTTGCCTTAATTGTTTTTAAGTGTTTGCATTATTTTTCCCATAGTTTTAGAAAACCAATCATAGTCTTATTCCATTCAAGCATCGATTATCAAAACGTCAACCGACTTTCAATTGCATTCCTCGTTGGGGATAACGACCCGGGAATCATACGTCTGGATCTTATACATTGAGGTTTTTGACTATCCTTATTATATATTTATATTTATTATTTTTATATATATTTAAAAAGGGGTAATTAGAATCTCAATCAATGAGATTTTGCAAGAAGTACGCGTCATGCCAAAGGATTATGATGAAATTCGCTCTCGGAGATAATTACGAGCGAATCATGGAGGAAGAATAAAAAGGAATGAAGAAAAAAGTCGAACTTAAAAGACCAACTGAAACAAAAGTGCTTCCCGGGAGATAACCCGATCATTTTAATTGTTTTTCGCATTTTAATTGTTTGTTGCACGAGTCTGTCTCCCCAGACACTCTATACGGCATATCGAACCCCTCTAGATACAGCGTATAGAGATGTTTGGACGTTATCTGTTTTTAAAACTAAAAATTTAATTTCCAGTAATTTAATTATTTCTACAGGAACAATACGGTGTATCCTAGGGTTTGGGATACGACGTATTAATCCCTGTACAGTTGTATGTTTAATTGTTTTCTTGTACCATTGTAGCAAGATAGAATTTGCACTTGCCTTCTAATATTTTATACTGGACCTTGCTGAAACTATGATATGGTATATGCTGAAAAAGACATGTGCTGAACTTATCCGGGCATGCTGAAGCCCTAGTCAACACACTTTTTGCTCAAGGACTCATCTTGGAGAATTATCACGAGCAAAACTTCAGGGAGTTTTCCGTTCTAATTCTATTTTCCCTTAATATTTAATTGTTTTATCTATACAACGAGGACGTTGTATAATTTAAGTGGGGGGATGGAGAATTAGAACGTACTTGTCTTCTTTTTTACAAAATAACATGCAAAGTGCTTAAAAACGGTCAAAATTTAAAAAATTTCAGCATGACTTTTGTAAAAATCACTAGTTACATTACCTAGCGCACTATAACCCTTGATACATATTGTGAGAATTAAGCCTATTCCGTTTCTAACTGTCTACTAAAATTCCACAAAATTATGAGTGTGCCGGTGATGTAGTGGACTTTAGAACTTGGCCTGGTATATCACTCGAGACCGCCATGATTAGTACTATGGATTTAGATGGAAGAACATGTTCAACTGATAAATTTCTAGGATTAAACCAAATAGCCTACATGTCGTAAAAATAACTAACCACACTGGTTAGTTAAATCCCGTGTAACCCTTGATTACTCTCATTTTTAGAGTAAAATCCCCTAGAACAACCTGTTGAGCCATTCCTTTCTTTTTCTACACCATATTATATGTTTCGTTACACCTTTGCACCTTAGCCTACCGTGTAGATTAAGCCTATTTCTCTATGTTGCTAGTTGCTTTCGTGTAAAGTTTTGTATTTCCTGTGTCAAAGTGAAATTTTTCTATCTCTGTAATGGTCGGGAAATTGCACAATGCAATGGGAAAAATATGTAGCTCGTAAGTTTTGCTACTTTCGCGATTATGAATTATGCCCGAAGAAGAAATGCTACAAGGAAAAGATTATCCGGACAAATTATGAAAGTGAAGACGGTGGAATTAAACCGAGATCTATGATGTATTTCAAAAAAAGGAGAAAAATAGTCAGTTCAAAAGAAGTTTATACTGAAGTAATTACTTAGAAGGATCGATTATTCATTGATACGTTACAAAAATCAACGATGTAAAGTCTTGTAAAATGTGGCCGATATCACCACTTATGTAAAAGTATGTAAAGAACGGGATGTAGGGGAAGTTGACCGTTATGGGTACGCCAAATTAGGTTGTCTTTGTCATTTCTGTGATCGAGGCGTTTGTCTATATGTTCGAGTCTTTGTCATGGAACGGTCGGGGGAAAGTTACTAGCAACCGTACCTTATTTGTTGGCTTAATCTATTTGTTTTGTGAATTTTACTTAACACCCATTTTACTTCCCTTTCTTAGCAACTAACCTTAGTGTCTACTCGAACGAGGACTTGTTCGAGCATGCATGTCTATTATGTCATTACGGCCGTGTATGCATGTCTCAGCTGCCTTGTTGGATGATGACTTTTGGTGAAAGTTAGAAGCTCCCTACCCTATATCATTCTTCATCCTAACCGCTGGTTAAACACGAACATGGATGTGTTCAGATTGTTTATGTCTATTCCGTCGTTACGGCCGTGTATGTACAATACAGTTGCCTTGTTGGTGTGGTACTTATGGTGAAAGACTGTTGAACGATCAACCGTAAGCCTTCTTAACCCAATTTAGCTTTTGACTTGTTCTTCCTCAGCTTTAGCGGTGGAGATGTGTATCCTTGCCAAGCCTATGATACGAAGCTAATCACGACCGAGCAATTGAGCGTACTACTTAAATGTTGCACCCTAGATTAGTTGAGTGATCTGAGTGTTTTCATTTCCATATTTCGTGAGGAGCTCGGTTATGTATAGGTGATTAGGACAAAATGATGCTTAAACAAAAAATCCTCAACTTCGGTTGGGACTCATTTTCATAAACTGAAACTTTTTTTAAAGTCTACTTAAGGACAAGTAGGATTCGAGTGGGGGGATATTTGATGACATCAAATAACGTCACTTTATTATATCATTTATCCCATCTATTTTGCCCACTTTTATATAATTATTGCATTATTTGGTACTTAATTGCTTTAAAGTTGATAAATGCAGTAATTCAGGAGTGTTTTGTGAAGACAAGCTAAAAGGCGCATAATTTGGAGCTAAAACGAAGACATTTGAAGATTGCTGAAATTTCACCAATACGCCGTATCCAACTTAAGAGATACGGCGTATCTGCGCCAAGACTTCACAAGAAAACGCGTTTGACCAATTCCCAATACGACGTATCCATGCTGTCTACATACGCCATATCCATGAAGATAACTATTCGCAGATACAGTAAATCAAGTAAATTAGGAATGAAATCAAAGATTTATTACGAACGTAGCGCGCACTCCAAGGAATCCATCCCAATACGCCATATCGACCTTGCTAGATACGGCGTATCGAGTCTTTTTTAGACACTATAAATAGAAGAATCAAAAACGAGTTTTCAGTGTGCAATATCATATTCTTTATACCATACTCACTAAAGACGAATATTAGAAGAGAAGATCAGCCACCAAGGTCAAGCATTGATCACGAATCCATAGAAGACATCGTGTAATTTTTACTCTCTTAATCGTTCGATTTTCATTGTTTGATTATGCTTGTATAATTACAATGGTTATGGGCTAATAATACCCTCAGGTATTAGCTATCTTAATGAATGTTCAATGTTTGGTTTGTTTCAAAATCGATTTTTTAATTTATCATTTATTGTTTAATTATGTTTATCACCACATACTTGTTTATGTGTTTAGATATGTGACCTATCATTCAACTGGATCTAGTGATACATACCAAGTAATCTAGATACCGGGATAGCTCTCCATATCGTATTTCATATTATTGGACCAATAAGATCACAAATAACGTTTTGTCTTTGTCTTTTGATTATGAGCTTAGTTGGACCGGTAGGTGACCCGTTTATGTTTCAACAATCATGCTCTTAATTAACTGATAAAGATTGGAATAGTGGACTACTAGTATATAAAACACCGTCAAACAATAAGTAGGTAAAGTCCCGTTGGGCTAGGGTTTTAACAGGATCACCACTGCTTTAATTCTCTAAAATAGATTATAATTAAACTAAAGGATACTTTATGCGGATGCGTTAATTGTGACAGGATTAATCGTGTTTAGGTCTTAGGATGATGTCCCGCCTAAGTCTTAAGAATGATATGCCGCTTCGAGATAAGTAAATCATTGCACTAAAACAAACAAACCAACATTGAACCAGATTTAATATGGCTAATACGGTTTTCTATCATTTGGCTTGTACCACTTTTCTATCTTCTAATTTTCTTCTTTTGTGTTTATTGCGTATTGAATTGGTATTTGTTTCCACCAAACCCGTGCCAGTCTCTCAGGCTGAAAACCCCTCTATCAATAGACAATGTACATAGCATAGGTTTAACCAGTAAATAGACTAATTAAAATACTGATAGAATATAGGATTAATATTCCACTATTAGTGTTCGACACTCTACTTACCGCGAACTCCATCTTGACCGGGTACACTGCTCTTAAAGTGTTGTTTTAGGTTTGTCGGCTAAATATAAATTTAAAAGTTGATAATCAAATAATTAACCCTACACGACAACACATCAACTCTATAAGCGAGAGTCAACAAAGTCAGAAATAACCTATAGCTCATGGAGCTCTTGGACAGCTCTTGCGCGCAGCGCAGCTGATAAGATAGGACGATTATTAGTTGGTGGTGGATTCGCGTTCTCCATAGTGAAGAATGTAATAGTCAATGGAAATTACAAACAAATACACAAAGAAAAGATATACTACAAGAAAGCTAATATACGGAAATAAAATTCTCACTTGAAAGGATTCAAGCGAGTAGAACTAAGCTAAACTAAGTTCGAAACCTAACTATTCCCCATGCAGCGGCACCAAAAACTTGATGTGGGTGTCGTAGGAATTCCGCATGAAGTTTTACAACTCCCTAGGCAGTGTACCTAATCGTTGTAGTGTATTATAGGCAGGACTCGGGGGTTGTTATCATTCTCTATGGGAATAGGTTGGGAAGGCTCGAACAGAGCTTAACCGTGATCTACGGGATTGAAAGAAGATTATTTTTTTTGTATTTTAATAGTTTATAGAAAGCAGATAAATCAATGGTTTAAGAGTTTGGTTTGTTTAACTAATTACTAAACTAATTATAATCTAAACTACTGGTGATAACTTTATGATAAAATAATGTATTTACTTAATCACGCATTACTCATTAGATTGCTTCTCCTAATCATGTTGCCTTGTCATACACGTGATGATCTGTGTAAGTATTTTCTAAGTCATGAACGAATTACACGAACCCGCCGTCTATTTAATATTCCGTTAAGACAACGCACAAGTAAGGTAGTATAAATACTATTACAAGGCCCCTAAGAGTATATTAAATGCAATTGAAATATCTTAAGATGGATCAACCATATAAGAGGTAAAGTAGTATGAAGACTGTTACCGATGGTATCCTTTCTACACTTCTCGAGTTTCCCTAGACGTCTATGCCAATTTAATATCTTATGGCTAGTTTTCTAAAGCCTAACGCGCACATTCATCACAAGAAGCAACAGTAATAGGATCTACAATCCAAATTTCTTGCAATCATAAGCAAATACAAAGGAGGGTTTAGCCTAACATGTTATAAAGAGAGCAAGAACATAAATCAATCAAACAACACATAGACATATTGAATGATTAAAGATATATATTCTTACTTGATTAAAACATGGATTAAGGTCAGTTACAATAGGGTTTTGAGGCCCTAAAGTCAGCCTAAAAGCTGACAAAATACTTAGGGTTTGGCTCCCAAAAGTTATATAAAGTTACACACTTAAAACCCTAAATTCGGCTTAATATATATGGGGAAATCGTCATGATGGCATCCGGTTGTAGTCGCGACGCCGTCACCAGATAGAATCTTCTAGGTCTGATTCAATTCGGTTACGTGACGCCGTTGTCATTTTCCTGACGCCGTTACTAGATAGATTACGACGGCGTCGTTTTATGCCCGCGACGCTGTCTCCACGCTCTGTGAGCACGATTCTTCAAGAGATTTTGTGTAGGTCCGTAATCTTGTCTGTTTCTTCTCCAAATGAGCCCAAGTCACGTGTATTTCCTCCAAATGCCATCAAAGTGCTAAAAACCTAAAAATAAATGATTAAGCATATAATCTGGGCATATTTACAAGATTTAAAGGGTTAAATGAACCCGAAATAGTGTATTAAATGACACCTCATCAAGATCGTACCTTTGCCTATGACGTTTCTGCTTGAATTTCTTACGAGAATAGCATTACCTCCATTGTATGCTTTGAATGTAGACAATTTCTTTCGGTTAATCGTCATGAATTAAGTGTATACATAATCTTCAATCTACTCGTTAGGTTCCAAACCTTGTTCCCAAGCATATCTACTTAAATAATGTAACAATTCAAACATTTGGTCCCCAATATCTCAAGGATCTGAAATCGTTAGTGCCGAACATCCTTTGCATATATTGCATTTGATTTGGATGCATAAGAGGTGGACAACTTCCCCATGGAGCATAGTTTGGTTGTTAGGAATTATTCCACATTGTGGGATATTTATTAGAGTGGTTTTGTCTATTTTGATCTCTTCTAGGTTGTGGTGTTTTAGACCGAGGACGAGAGCTATTATTTCTTTTTGGTTGTGGAGTTTTTGACCTTACTTCAGGTTTGGTAGATCTAACTCCGAGTTTTAAAGATGGTTTATAAAAACTTTTTACTTCATCGTCACTTGCAACGGGAACTTTAATATTGTTTACAAATATATATTTGGGTTTCGAACTTGAAATTAATTCGACGGATTTTTCTTTAATAGACTTGGGTTCAAGTTCTTGTGATTTTACAAAATTTATTTGTTTAGTTCCACTTGTTGATGCTTCGGCCAAAATAAATCCTAGACCCGATTTGTCTTCGGAAGGTTTTTGAAAACTTAACATTTTCTTAAGCGAGTGAGTGCTTTTATTAGATTGATCAAGTTTGGCTATTTCCTACTTAAGTTTTTCGTTTTCATTTTTAAAATTTTGACATGTCTTACATCCAAGATTAACTACTTTGTTTTTCTCTAATCGAGACACTTTTTCTTTTAATTCGAGTACTTCATTTTTAGCCAATTTTAATTAGTTTCAGTGATTTGTTTTTAGACATAACTTTTAGACCTAATTTGCATAATCGATTATATTCACTATCTAAGTCTAATTCATCTATTGAAGATAAATCATCACTATAAAATTCGGTTTTGGAAAGTCCCTCAATAGACGCTTGAGCTACAAGACAAGTTTCGTCTTTAGTCTTTTCTTCCTCATCTTCACCGCTATCGCTCCATGTTCCTCCAACAAAAGCCCTTTGGTTCTTGCTTCTTGGTGGCTTTGGGCATTCTCTGATGACGTGATTTGGATCTCCGCATCTAAAGCATTTTCTTTCGCTTTTATCATTTTTGACATCTTTACTTCATTGAAACGACTTTCTTTCATCACGTGGTTGTCTTACAAACCTTCCTCGTATTTTGAAAGACTTCTTGAACTCTCTCACGGCCATAGCATACTTTTCGTCTTCACTATCAAAGGTCGAACTTTCTTCATCACTAGATTCCTTTTTATCTTTCAAGGCGAGTGATCTACTTTGTTCTCGTTTGCCTTTGACCATTTCAGAATCTTTCTTTATTATCACTGTTAGGTCTTGAATTTAGGATCAATAAGCAATAGAGCGTGTGTTTAGGTGTTGTGTGTGTGTTTATTCTAGAAAGAGAAAGATGGAAAGTAGAGAGAGAAAAGAGGGAGGAGGAGGATTAGAGAAAAGATAAGAATAAGATTAGAAGAAACTTAGGAGACACACCTCACAAATGAGGTGGTGGTGGGGTATTTATACCCAATTACAAAGAAGAGCAAGGAGCTCTTGTTTCTTAGCTTTTAGCTATTTGTCGGGTCTCGTGACTTTATTTAAGTCACGAGCCTATCACCTAACCTATTACATAATAATATTTCTCTATTTATTACAAGACATTTATCTTAATAAGATCGTCACTTTTATCATTCCTAACAATCTTCCCCCAAAGGATGATCGTTGAGATCTCTCTTTGATTGCATTAATGATCATCATTTTCTTATTCATAACAATCTCCCCCTAAAGGATGATCATTGAGATCTCTCTTGTGACTTTGATCTTTGAACTTTAATGCTTGTTTGTCTTGAGTCTTGTTGTGTAATAGTGATCTTGTTCCAATCATGCTCTAGATATCTTTACCTTGATATTTCCATTTTCCTTTTTGACTTTGCCTCTGAGATCTTTTCATATCATCATTCTTTACCGTGAATCCATCTTGATTTGTCTTTTGAAGCTTCTAACCAACATACTAATACTTTCTTGACAGCTTACAATCTTCCTCATGTAGAACTTTTGTCTTGATTAACAGCTTGATGATTTGAGGAAGTTCTTTGATTTATCAGAGTTGCGAAAGTGTATCTTTGAACTTTGAGTATGAGACATGAAGGAATGAATATGACAGTGTTCTTGTTTATGAAAGGTAGAGATGTTGTTGATGTTGTTGTACATAAATGTATCTACCCCCTAACCGCTTCCCCCCAAATAAACAACCATTCGTATGCACATACTTTACACAAACAACTCGTAGAAGAAAGAAACTATAACCTCCAAGTTAATTAAGTCCCAGATGTTCACATTTCTTCCCTCTAGTTGTTGCACTATGTTGTATACACCAAAGTTAAATAAGTCCTGGATGTACACATTTCTTCCCCCTAATTGTTGCGCTCTATCAAAATATTCAGCTAGAACACTTCTCTTCCCCTTGATTATATTTGATGACCATCAAACATACTCATAATCTTGTTACGCCTGAATATTTGATAGTGAAGTCATGTGTGGAGTCAACTACTAACTTTAATTCTAACAATATCCCCTCATCAATATTGTGACATCATAAGTAACCTTGGTAATCCAACACTTCACTTGAATGAATCAAGGTAATGTTGTTTGTGTTTTTCGAAAACAAATTCTGGAAAAACACGATAACTACTAAATTACTTAGATTACTAGTTAATACTAATTGAACCATTAAACAATCATTTTCAAATTAGTGACCTACGTTCAGCGTTGACTTGATGTTAGCACTGGTAGGATTTCCATTCATCACCGTGAATACTTTACTTAAGTATCACTATTGAATGTTCCGCGCAATGTCACAAAGACATGCAATGTCACATAGACTTATAAGCGACTCTTATACCTTTTTGTATCTTTGATGTTTAATACAAATGTACTTTTGTGTCCTAAGTGAGATTTATGATTTGATCTCTTTTGGCTCTAAACTCAATAAGTGCTTTTTGGTTTTTGTGATCGTCAGAGGCTGGAGCAGACTGCCACCTTTTCAATATCAACAATCTCAGAGTGAGATGTCAAGAGATTATGCGTTTACTCTTTGTGACAATGAAACAAGATTCTTTAGAGAAGAACTTGAGTGGCTGATAAGGGTTGTGCATTGCATCACTGGGTCCATGACATCTTTCTTCAATACCAAATATCATCTTTGTGGTATTTGATAGATTATGTATTGACCTAGATTATACCTAAGTTTTGTGGATGGCTTCTTTCTTTTCACCCTTTACACATTATTTATTTTTCATT
>BQNB010023904.1:0-30496 GCA_026074375.1 Tanacetum coccineum | reverse complement strand
TTAGACAATAGTAAATACTTTTCATTATGATATATATGATTGCTATATTTCATACCATGGTTATAAATCTTATGGTTCATCCTTATTATCAAACAACAAAACCTATGAACTTACCAACTTTATGTTGACGACTTTAGCAATGTTTTTCTTAGGTGTCCTGTGTTATGGGATATATATAAGGAGTCTGCATTGGTATAATGGCATGTAGAGGTCTATCTCTCGTATCAAGTCCTCTTCACGCCATAAAGTCACAATCCCAAGTCTGCATTATAAATCTTGTGGTTCATCACTATTATCAAACAACAAAACCTATGAACTCACCAACTTTATATTGACACTTTATCAATGTTTTCTTAGGTGTTCTACCTTACGGAATATAAGGAGTCTACATTGGTATAATATCATGTAGAGTTCTATCTCTCGTATCAAGTCCTCTTCACGCCATAAAGTCACAATCCCAAATCCAGTCTTCCGCTGCAGTGAACACTTGGTTATAGAGAACTAGGTTGCATTAGTAACTCTAGACTATAACTGGCTCTTAAGGACATATCATAATAGCATACGCATTATCTCTCACTATTTACTTCCTAAGTTAATGACTGCTTAGCACTATATCGTTAAATAATTAAAGTACCGCTTGTCCGTCATGGAAAACATGTTTCACCAGACTACACATTATCATTCACCATCTTGGAATAACATATCATATGGATCACGCATTTGTATCATCCTAGTGCAAGGAAACTACCATAACTTTCACCAAATAATTAACCCTATAACCAATATCACACTACGAAGAGTCACTTACATAATATTATGGATGTTGTTAGTAATTACATCCGTACTATCTCATTTTGTGAGGGTTACTTACATAAACACTTCGGGATGCCTTGCTAATCACCCACTCGTTACCCCACTACACAAGGAGTCTTTATAACAACTATTGTAAAATACCTATACTACTATCCACTATGTCGGTATACCCTTAAAAGTGTTTCAAAGTATATAAAAACCTACCAAAAAGCACATGCCGCTTGAACACACCAATAATTGACGAATGTCACTTTATCGGGAAACGCGAACAACAAACTCATAATAGGAAGGCGATGAAGGCACGCCTGGTAAAGGTAAGATACAATAGTCACAAACTACGGAAAGAAACTTAAGACATAAAGGGTTACACCAGCCCTGAGTCAAGAATAATATGGACTCCATGAATATGCACCTATTATCCGGAAGCCTACCAGCTTGGGTCTTAACATAAGGATACCACTAATAATTGCGAATAAATTTCCAAACGAACAAGAAACATACCAATGCTTAAATCCAACACTCCTAGACATATCCTCAAGACATAGTATGCATAACCATTCAAAACGTGCAATACACCTTATCTTAAAAATAGATGGCACTCATAAGTTAATCTTTACCTAAATATGGAATATAAGAAGAAGAAACCCTACTTTGTCGTATGCAGGGTGTATTCGAGAAATGTCTCAATCACTTTCCAACAACGTACCTGACAACTCCCCAGAACAGGAAGCCGCCACGGGACATTCCATTCCAAGAAGAATTGACTCACCAACCTCTCCGGCAACCTAATTACTTGAGCTAGGGATAACCTTGACCCCTGCTACAGGGCGTGAATACTCCTAAGAAATAAACAACCTCAGTGTTCCTGCACTAACAACACCAGCGCCTGGTCCATCTCGAAAGAGAAGCAGATCACCATCATCGCCATTCCTCCTAGATGCCATCGCCTTCTCTGATAGTAAATCAGCATCTGAGACATCAGAACTCAACCCAAAAGATGTGACAGCCAGACTAGAGGACCTGGAAGTAGAATTTGACACTCTTCATGCAGACACCGAAGACAAAGAGCTTCTATTCTCTGAATTATAGGATTCTCTCGCAGCTGCTGAGAATGAGATCGCATTGTTGCAGATAAGGGTAACTAATGCCGAGGACAGACACGCTGAGGATCATGAACAAATTCAGAAGATTCTAGCCTGCCTAATCCTATAAGCAAGACAGCCAGACTCGCTATAACAATGTATCCCAACTTGTAAAGAAATGTCTAGGTAGAGAAATCAATAAAGACTTGTACTTTGCTTTTATGAAATAATAAATGAAATAACAATTTTGCCCTAAAATATTTCTGAGTACATTTACCCAACATAGGAGAAACCATATAATATTTAGAATAAAATGACAAGCATCGTAATGCGCCAATGAAATAACACTATCGAAATCCCGCTCAGTGCAAAACAAGTATGCTCATTGCCCAACAAATGAAGAATACAATCATGTGCCCGGAAAACGGAAATAGGGAAGCTATTTCCGATGAACCCCATGAAACTCGAAGGATCATTTCAAAAGGACCACACATCGTACTTCAGATAAGAAACAGTAATCCCTACTAAAATCAATTTCTTTCTTCCACTATACGACATTTTGTCAGCCAAAATTCTTCTCATCTACCATCAATAAACGCCTTTGCAATGAAAATGGAAATACTAAACGCATCTAGAGGTTTACCAGGTAATAACCTCGAATCATACCAAGATGCGAGGTAGGGAACATAGCAGTATATTATTATAACGAGAAGGATTAAACCATAAAATACATAACACGAAGCCCTATTCAATCAGATCCATAGTATTTTCGTTCATAATACAACAAAATACAAAATATAGGAAATACAACAAAAATGTAAAATGCTAAAATGACAGATACATCACCGCGTGAAAAGAAACACATCGGATAGTTCAGCAAAATAAGCGATGTGATGATTATGATCATAACGGGAGTAAAAATCTCGATTGGAAACTCCATGGGTATTGGTAACCGACAGTTCTGAGGAAGAAGGAGAAAAAATTGATATAGTGGAGTGACTATAATTCGGGATAAGAGGTAAGTAAAGTAAGATTTGAGAGAGATAAGAAAAGGGGCGGCGTAATGGGCAGGAGTTGTGAGGAATACTGATTTAAAATAGTTATGATGGACAAGTTACGTCTAGCAAGAGCGATTGCAACCAAGCCCTAAACTTTTAACAAAAGTGATTATTCGAAATAACTTATATGCTGAGATAATGATTTTACGAACACATAGATAATACATGCCAACATATGAAGCGATATACACGTAGTAAGATAAACACATAAGGTGAACATAAACTTTCAGAGGACCACATGTGTGGTAGAAAGTAGCAAGGAAATAATAGACCACAAATTGACATATAATATAACATCATTTATCAGATACTTGGGGGATACGACAATTTATACATACTACGAGTCTCTGTGCCAACTACACCTACAATCACAAACAAATAGCTAAAGGAAAAGGGGATGTTAATGTAAACCTAAGGTATACATAGCCTGATCAACTATGTATAAGTTAGGTCGACAGAGATATGCTCAATAGTACTCGATGTAATAACAAAAGTTTAAACGCGTACACATTTTACTCATTCATCACATTAAAGACAACACTCAAGGAAAATATGAAAGTCTACGATTCCTCAAGAATACATCATGAGAATTCAATCCTACATAAATAAAACAAAGTTAAAGGTGAAACGTTTGATGATTTTTCTAGAGGATTCAGCATAAGACTAATTAAATTACTCAAGAATAAAATGGCAATACAACCCGCACGCCTACATATGAAAGCTACTTTTTCCAAAAAGCTTCCACGCCAATCGCCATAATGATGAGTGGTACAATAAGCCCTAGTATTGCAACGATGTACTAGTGATCCTCTTCCTGTGGAACACTCGCCAAATAACAACCAACCACCACAACAAACACAACCGCAATCAAGGGAACAAGATACGACATTTTAATCAAAGGACGAATGAAAATTTAAGTGAGGAAGCTTATTTCATTTTGACAAATTTGGGAAATTTAAAAAGTATACATATAGAGTGGATGTAATGGCTCGCCACACTTCTAGCCGTTGAAGCCCCACTTGTCACTTTCGTCCTCTTCTTAACCCATGCCATGAATAAGACGCTTAAATTCAGGGCAAAAGTTCCCGACTTGAAAGGACTGCGACACCCCATAAAAGTTTAAATACTATTTCAAACCCTAAAGGTAAAATCAATCACCGAAAAAGTTTCAGATTGTTAAAATAATTACTTTGGGGAAAAATTTACAAATTAATAACACTATCCCTAAATCACTTTATAATACTGTAGAGGGACAACAATCATGTTCACTCAATTATTCAATACAGCGTTATCACACAAACACTTTAAAATACTGTGTGGAGATCGTAGTCATAGTCACTCATTTATCCCATTCAAGATGCATCATGGCAAGATAACAGTCACGAAGCAAACATCTTTTTTGATACTACAGAACTCAAATGCATTCATTCGAACTTACTGGGTTACTAACATAATAACTGTTGGGTTGCAAGAGTGGAAATGCAAATACATAGTTAAGACAACAATGTTTTATTCAAATTAGTACGACAACATGGTTACAACAATCCTTAGATCATTAATCCGATGACTCGTAATCTGAGTCGTACCTCACTACCCCAAATTCTAAAAAGAATGCATCATTCTCAGCTTGTTCTTGCCAAATTTTCTCCTCTTGCGCCTTTTTGTTCATGGCCTCTTCTTCCAACATTTCTTTTAGAGCTTCTTCATCCATATGGAGTTGATGTAACGCTTTCTCGGTAAGAGGGAAATCAGCTTGTGATGACGAGCAATTTAAACCTCTGTGTGTACGGCCGAAGTATTTTTCCTGAAACCAAGCCGACTTAGCATCCATTTGTTTCTCTAGTTGTGCCGCCTTTCCATACATAGAAAGATGCAGCTTGCGATCCTTTTCAGAACTTTCTTTTAAAAGAGTACAAATCAAAGCACGACTCTCTTGAGAAATGTCACTGCATTTCTCATAAGCTTTTCTAAGATCGTCTCTGACAACGCATGAGTCTTCAAACTGAAAAGCCAAATTCAAAAGCACATCCTGATGACCCTTATCTTCATTAATTAATCTTTGCACCAAGGCTTCGATTTCAAAATCAGTATAAGGAAGTGCACAGGCCATTTAAAGTATTTGGTAGTGGGATTTAAGTTTGAAAATTTAGGAGAAATGAGGTGGTATTTATAAGACAAGAGGGGGAAAGAGAAATAATTTAAGATCGTGTCATTACTCCAACGGATATATTCCCAACATTCTGTCGTATCGGCGTGTCACAATGACGAGACATTCATTTAGGGATGCGTGAGAACCAGTTTAAGAGCAAATACCCTCACTCGTTCGCAAATCCACAATCTCTTACAACGCCTTGATTTCGAGACGAAATCTTCTAACCTGGGGAGGCTGTGGCACCCCGTAAGAAATTAGGTTTCTCCTTTCGCTAAGTAAAAGTATATAGTGCAAGTTTGCAAATTTTACCGTTAGTCTCAACGATAAATCATTTTTTTATCGTCATGCATTACTTCTTGACATGAAAAGCTTAATTGGCGCGCGAATATCACCATTATTACTCTGTGTCTAAAAGGATATTTTAGAACGCGTAACGATAAAAACCATACTTATCTCACTTTTGTGAAACGAGCCATTTACTTGTAGCACTTTATAAAACCACCTACATTCACATTAATAACCATGACAACTTTTAATTAAATTCAACAAAGATAAAATAAATTATACACATAGGAAAAACCAACATCTGATATATGCATATAAAAACATAGAAACCAATATACAATAATGATAAAACATCTATCATTTCAAACCCTTACACACTACCCTACCCACTATATCATATTGAAAACTCTTATCACATGATACGTTCAAAACAACTGATACAATTTGAAACGGAAGAAATAGTAGAGATTCTATAATAGTATTAGAAAGGAGTAATGATGATAACAGTATTATAAAATTTTACTATGATTCAATAGTAGTATAGGGCCATTCACATGTAACATCTCAGTAACCCATCTAAACTTCGAGTATAAATCGAGAACCATTCATGAACAAATGCATCACAACTAAATATTGAAAAACAAGAGTTAACCAATACAACTCAAGTTCAAGCTCGTTGAGTACAAGAACTAAGTAGGCGTCGGCTTTAGAAGAAGTAGCAACCAAGTTCAAATCTTACCACCATCCTTCTTTCTCACCATCGTGCGACAACCTCGGACCTCGGTAAGTTATTCTTGTAGTTTAACATTCATACGCCCTTTACCATGTAGATTAACGAAAGCCTCTGCCTCGCATTGTTGCACACGACCTAAAAACCCATGCGTATAAGTATGTATGCATGCAAGGACTATGATTGTGGCGCACATAAAATAACGACTTAGCATGTATGAAAACAAATAAACGACCCAAAGGAAAATTACATTAACTTTAAACACGCACATAAAATAACATGTTGGCTCACTAGGGTCTATCAAGCAATAGGTTTAAGCGTAAAATGTTGTAGAACTTTTTACATTATGACCTAAACATGAATCAAGAGCATGACCGAGTGAATCAGGACGAGCCACAACGGGACTTTGCTCGCTGTTGGGACCTGGTAAAGACGAGCAAACCATGCTCGATGGTTCACGTTCAAGCCTCGTAAACATATGACCAACGGAACTACCCCGTTGGTATCCAAGAATGGCACGGTGGACAACTCCCACTGTCGAAATAGTGGGTTTGCTGCAGGCCGCTGCTACTGTTACAACCATTGAACCTACGAAACACCACCATGCCCTTAGTATCGACCCTCCTCCATTCCATGACTAATCCTATAAGAAAAATATCATGCGAAGTAACACGAAAAACCTATAAATATATAACTAAGGGTGTGCGAGTAAAAGGAAACAAACACTACAACAAGTGGTTGTCAAACCACTGTTGGCTGCCACTTGAATCAGAAAAAGGAAAAGAATAATGGTCATGTGGGTCATTTTATAATGCATGTGATGTCTCTTTTAAAAACTTGCATGAATACAATTTGAAAGCTTTAGATGTAAGGAAGTATAAAATAAGAATTTTATGGTGGTATAATAGTATTCCAAAACCACTACTTTGTGTTCGACAGAAAAGTCAAGAAAACAGAAAAGGAAAACAAAGTTGTAGGCCACATGGGTTGAGTATTTTATAGAAACATTTCATATGATATTTCCTAAAAACATGCATACTAAATCCATTTTTACAAGAGTTTGAACACAAAGGGATATAAGAAACACGCCTGTCGTTCGAATCCTCGAAACGTTCCAACCAAATCCAAATGAGTTGAAAATTCTTTAATAAGCAAATGATTATTTCGTTAAGTGGAGAAATTAAATAACATTTTATAACTTAAAGTTTGTAACCACGAAGCCGAGTTTTAAAAGGGTAAATAAACGAATTTAACGCGGTTTATAAACTTATTTAATGCTTAAAATATCTTATTTGTTAAGTGGAGAAATTTAAGTTATAAAAGAATGTAAAGTATAAAAAGTTTTATATATAATATTATTAGGAAAGTCAAGGGATTAATAACATATTTTTCTGATGAGAAATATAATCGAGCCGAGCGAACCGTAATATATACATCTGATGATTACAATAAATTAATTATTGAGCATGACTACGATGTTAATAAAATAAATGCGATAAATATATAAGGAAAAATATATATAAACTTAATGTTTATATTTCTTAGATATAAATCACATGGACTTGTAAATATAAGTTACGACGCGTAATAGTATAATTCCCTGTATAGGTACTTATAATTGTAAAGTCATCCCTAAAGCCAACGGTTTAATCAACACTTTGAAAACATAAAACGTTAACTCATTAATGCCAATACCTTTGACCCATTTGCTTAAACCAATTCATGCATTAAGTATTGTTAGAATGTAGACTCAGACTTTTTCATAAATATTTAGGTGTTTGCCTGAGTTACTATTTGACGTACATTGGTTCATTATCAATTCCAGACAATTGACTGACAAGGTGAGTCTTTACAGCCCCTACTTTACTGTTTTCAATCATCTTTTAGGGTGAGAACATTGCTTATTTTTAACAGTTGAACACAAGTACATTACTGATTTACTATTGGGTCTAAGTCCCTATTCGACCCAACTTGCCATGCTGCCTAATTTATCATGAATCGTTAATTACTTGTAAGCGCAAATGTTATGGATAGATGTATCGGGATTGACATCCCTGTTTGTATTGGACTAACATTAGTCAAGCAAACACAGTTTCATTTAAGTCAGTTACGGATGTCGTGGGTTGAACATCTGCATGGGCTTATCTATGATGATACATGTTAACGCTTCGGTTTCATAAGCTTAGACAATAGTAAATACTTTTCATTGTGATATATAGGATTACTATATTTCATACTATGGTTATAAATCTTGTGGTTCATCACTCTTATCAAACAACCAAACCTATGAACTCACCAACTTTATGTTGACACTTTAGCAATGTTTTTCTCAGGTGTTCTATCCTACGGAATATAAGGAGTCTGCATTGGTATATTGGCATGTAGAGGTCTATCTCTCGTATCAAGTCCTCTTCACGCCAGGAAGTCACGATCCCAAATCCAGTCTTTCGCTGTAGTGAAATTTGGGGGTGTGACAGTGCCGGACCGGCAGCGCCCGAAATTACTGGGTGTACTTACATAACAATCATGAAGTGTGACCCACAACCTTTTAAAGGCACCGAAGGTGCCGTGGGATTATGTCAGTGGATTGAGAAACTAGAATCTGTGTTTCGAATCAATGATTGCAAGGAAAGGAATAAGGTGAAATTTGCAACTGCTACTCTCCAAGGTCGTGCATTGACTTGGTGGAATGGAAGGATTGCTTCCATGGGTATTGATGCTGCTAATGGTACTCCATGGACTGAGGTGAGAAAGTGGATGACCGAGGAATTTTGTCCTCGAAGTGTGTTGTAAAGGCTGGAGCAAGAATTATACAACTTGAAGTTAAAAGGGACTGATATTGATGGGTATATAAACCGATTCCACGAATTAGCCTTGTTGTGTTCTAGAATGGTGGAGCCTGAGCAGGTAAAGGTGGAGCAGTATATTCGTGGGTTGTCGAAGAATATACATGGTGATGTGACATCATCGAGGCCTGCTGGTATTGATGAGGCTGTCCGTATGGCTTATCAGCTCATGGGACAAATAATACAAGAAATGACCGATGAGGCTTCTAAGGGTGAAAAGAGGAAAGGTGAAGGGGATCGTGGTGGTCGTGGTGACAACCGACACGATTACAATCGTCGGCAAAACCAAAGAAGGGCTAATGCTGGAGACATGACTAATGCTGCACCAAATAAGAACGAAGTTTTTCCAAAGTGTAAGAATAAGAAGCATGCTGGGGATTGTTGGAAATGTGGTAAGTATGGTAAGTTGGGGCACAAGACTGCTGCTTATTGGAGCCTCGACAGAAAATATGTGACTTGTTTTAATTACAATGAAAAGGGTCACCGAAAGAGAGATTGCCCTAAGTTGAAAAAGAATGGACAAGGTAGAAATAACCGTGGAGCTGTTTACAAGTTAGGAGCTGTGGATGCTCAGCAAGATCTAAAAGTCGTTACTAGTACATTCTTACTCAATAATCGATATGCTACTGCTTTATTTGATTCGCGTGCCGATAAAAGTTTTGTGTCTACAAATTTTAGTACCATTATTGATATAGAACCAACTAAGTTAGATACTTGCTATGAAGTCGAATTAGCCGATGGAAAAGTAGTAAGTACGAATAATGTGTTAATAGGGTGTACACTTAATCATTTATACCATTCTTTTCCAATCGATTTAATGGTAATAGAACTAGGAAGTTTTGATGTCATTATTGGGATGGATTGGTTATCACGATATGATGCCGCTATTTTGTGTGGAGAGAAAAAGGTTAGAATTCCCCTGGAGGGTAAGATGTTGGTTATCGAAGGCGATAGAAATAATTCCTGATTGAAGATCGTTTCTTGCATTAAGGCTCGAAAGTATATCGAGAAGGGTTATGAGCTATTCTTAGCTCAAGTAACTGAACAAAAATCGAAGGATAAGCGATTAGAAGATGTTACAGTTATCTATGATTTTCCCGAGGTATTTCCTAAAGAATTACCTGGACTTCCGCCACCCAGGCAAGTTGAATTCCATATTGATCTTATTCCCGGTGCTGCACCTGTGGCGCGTGCGCCATATCATTTAGCACCATCCAAAATGAAGGAGTTGTCCAAGAAACTGTAAGAGTTGTTAGAGAAAGGTTTTATTCGACCGAGCTCGTCGCCGTGGGGATCTCCGGTATTGTTCCTGAAGAAGAAGGATGGATCGTTCCGAATGTGCATTGATTACCGAGAACTAAACAAGTTGACGATCAAGAATCAATATCCATTACCGAGGATTAATGACTTATTTGATTAGCTGCAAGGTTCTAGTGTTTATTCGAAGATTGATTTATGGTCTGGTTATCATCAACTTCGTATACACGAGGAAGACATTCCAATTACAGCGTTTAGAACTCGTTATGGACATTATGAGTTTCAAGTAATGCCTTTTGGACTGACTAATGCACCTGCAGTATTCATGGATTTGATGAATCGCGTGTGGAAGCCGTATCTTGATAAGTTCGTAATTGTATTCATTGATGACATTCTGATTTATTCCAAAAATAAAGAAGAACATGGTGAACATTTGAAGACTATCTTGAATTTGCTAAGGAGGGAAAAGTTGTACGCTAAGTTTTCGAAATGTGATTTTTGGCTTGATTTCGTGCAATTCCTTGGCCATGTGATTGATAGTAGTGGAGTTCATGTTGATCCTGCGAAGATCGAAGCCATTAAAAATTGGGCTGCACCGACTACACCAACGGAAGTGCGATAATTTTTAGGTTTGGCAGGTTATTATCGAAGGTTTATTAAGGAGTTTTCTCTAAAATCTAAATCATTAACTAAACTCACTCAGAAAAATAAGCCGTATGTGTGGGGCGACGACGAAGAGGAGGCATTTCAAACATTGAAGCTGAAATTGTGTAGTGCGCCAATATTATCACTACCCGAAGGAAGCGAAGACTTTGTTGTGTATTGTGATGCATCCCTTAAAGGATTTGGAGCTGTTTTGATGCAACGAGAAAAGGTGATTGCGTACGCCTCTAGGCAACTTAGAAAGAATGAAGAAAATTATACGACCCATGACTTGGAATTGGGAGCGGTGGTTTTTGCTCTTCGACTATGGAGACATTATTTGTACGGCACTAAGTGTACGGTATACACCGATCACAAAAGCCTACAATATATTTTGGATCAGAAAGAGCTAAATATGAGGCAGCGTAGATGGATTGAACTTCTGAGTGATTACGATTGTGTTATTCGTTATCACCCGGGAAAGGCGAATGTTGTCGCTGATGCGTTGAGCAGGAAGGATAAGGAACCGATTCGAGTGCGTGCTTTAGTGGTAACGGTACATAACAATTTACCCGAGCAAATTCGGAATGCACAAGTTGAAGCGTGCAAGGAGGAAAATATTAATGCCGAACGATTTCTTGGCAAAGGGGAACCATTTGAAGTTAGATCCGATGGTACAAAATGTCTGAAAGGACGAGTATGGTTACCATTATTTAGAGGATTGAGAGGTCTAATCATGTTAGAATCTCATAAATCAAAATATTCCATTCATCCTGGGTCAGATAAAATGTACCATGATTTGAGGAAGTTATACTGGTGGCCGAATATGAAAGCTGACATTGCGACATATGTCAGTAAGTGCTTGACATGTGCTAAAGTCAAGGCTGAACACCAAAAGCCATCAAGATTACTTTAGCAGCCAAAAATTACTGTTTGGAAATGGGAGAGAATTACAATGGATTTCATTACAAAGCTTCTAAGAACACCATCTGAATATGATTCAATTTGGGTCATTGTTGACCGATTGACTAAATTTGCTTACTTTATTCCAGTGAATGAGAAGTATAAAATGGAGAAGCTTACTCGATTGTATTTGAAGGAGATTCTTTGTAGGCACGGGGTGCCCATGTCGATTATTTCGGATCGAGACCCTCGTTTCGCATCAAGGTTTTGGAGACCTCTTCAAAAGTCATTGGGGACGAATTTAGATACGAGCACTGCTTACCATCCTCAAACTGATGGTCAGAGTGAAAGAACGATATAGACATTGGAAGACATGTTATGTGCTTGCGTGATTGACTTTGGTAGTGGCTAGGATAAGCACTTACCTTTGGCTGAATTCTCATACAATAATAGTTATCACGCTAGTATTAAAGCCGCACCTTTCGAAGCTCTATATGGAAGGAAATGTAGATCGCCTGTATGTTGGAGTGAGGTTGGAGATGCCCAACTCACGGGACCAGAAATGATTCGCGAAACGACAGAGATGATTATGCAAATCAAGAACCGATTATTGGCTGCTCGTAGTAGACAGAAAAGTTATGCGGATGTGAGACGTAAACCTTTGGAGTTCGAAGTGGGTGACAAAGTTATGCTGAAAGTATCACCGTGGAAAGGTGTTGTTCGATTTGGAAAACGTGGGAAATTAAGTCCCCGTTATATTGGACCACTCAAGATTTTATCACGAGTAGATCCGGTGGCATATAAACTGGAATTACCCCGAGAGTTTCAAGGAATACCCAATACATTCCATGTTTCGAATTTGAAGAAGTGTTTATCGGATGAAGATCTTATTATTCCTCTTGACGAATTAAGAATCGACGATAAGTTGCATTTCATCGAAGAACCTATCGAAATCATGGATAGAGAAGTAAAACAACTTAAGCAAAGTCGGATCCCAATAGTCAAAGTTCGATGGGATTCAAGTCGTGGACCGGAATATACTTGGGAAAGGGAGGATCAAATGTGGAAGAAGTACCCTCACCTCTTTGATTTTAACAAGAAAGCGGGCAACAAGATGAATTGATCTTCAGTGACAAAGATCCTTTTTAGGGGGAAATGCTTTAACAATCCATTAATTTCAGGTCGTTCTTTTATTCTCGAGTATTAATTATATTTTTCATTTTTATGTTGAGATATGAACCACGACTAACCGGGAGAATTAGGGCTTACATTTTAATTTACGTGACGTTTACAAGGAACCGGCGAATTCTACGTTAAGCATCGACGCTTATACTTTAAAAATGCCATAGAAATAATTTTATTACTTTCGTTTATTTTTCATGTTACGCGCATTTTTCGTATTTTACGTAAAACCTTTACGTAGCGTACCATTTTAAATATCGGACTTTGATAATACCCGTATTTACAAATTATGGTGCAAGTTAAATAACTCACCCCACTTAAATCAAACCCCATTGGGGCGGATCTCACAAGGAAGGAGGTGTCCACCTTGTGTTTGATCATGCAACTCTTATGAACACTTGGCATTTTTACTTTAAACTTATGTAAGCTCACTTTGACCAACACATACACACATAAGTCATATATTACAACTCAAAATCTGAAATTGCTCTCTCCCTTATCACCCATTGACACCACCTAGCTCACCAAAACACCCATTCCATAAATTTTGAAGATCAAACAACAAGCACACTAGTGAATATGACTACCTAGTGTGTTTCTTATACTTTAGAAGTGATTAAAAAGGGTTTTCAAGGAAGGTTTTGTACAAGTTGGGGCTGAAGTTATAAGAAGGTTTTTATAAGAGTTTTGGGTAAATAAATTGTTGGTCAAAATTATTTTTGGGTGAAGATTAAGCTTGGAGTTGAAGCCTTCATCAAGCTTGTTCTTATTTTGATCATTTGATCATTGTCTACACTTTTCTTATGGTAAAAATTTAATGAGTCTTGTTATGTTTTATTTTGATTTCCAAATGTATATGTATATGTATGATGTATGATGATCAAGGAATAAAAGTGTTAATGCATGCATAGATCTAGGTTAGATCTAACAAGAATGACCATTAAAACTAGTGAGAAAAGTATAAAATTCATAGGCTGTAATGAACAGTAAGTTTTATAAAACTCAGAAGGTTTGAGGTTGTATTTGATAGCATGAGGTCATAGATAATTCTTTTATGAACATTTGGCAATTTGGATCACCTCTAGAGGATAAATAATGAATGAGTTATGATCAAAACACTAAAACAAGTCAAATCTGGACCTTGCTGTACAGATTATGTAAAAAGTCATATTTACGAACTGAACCATTTAAAATGTGAATACTATGGGTTGTAGCTAAAGTTATTAAGATTCAAAATCAGTTGGATAGTCAACCAACTCTTTACGGTTTGTAAATGGCGTCAAAAATGGTTAAAGTGAAATTTCAGTCCGAAATTGTAACATGATCTTTATGTATAAAAGTAACCCTATGTATATGTATGACTAAAAGATGAACTAAAAGGGGTTTACATTTGTAAAGTGGACTTAAATATGAAGCCAAGCATATGAATATATAAATTATACTATTTATGGTTTATAAATTACAACTATTTTTGTAACACAAAAGTATACAAATTTTCCTAAAAACTCAAACTCTATATTATGTAAAATGGTTTTATGACTAAAATCCAAGGTGGTAGGACCCACTTCTTGGGAGTTTTAAAAGGCTAACAAACTGATAATAAAAGTATCCCGACCCCGAGAACCCGGAAACTTATAATAAAAGTTGTATACTAGCTAAAATGGACCCGTAAAGCTTATTGGACCACTAGGCCCAATGAAACAAAATAGACTATATGGACTTAGCATTAGGCTCAACCCATTTGGACACTATAAATGGACTAAGACCTGGTCTTAAAATGATAATATCCATAAAAGAGCTTAATGGACTTGGTTAATGGGCTTAATGGGCTTTTGGGCTAATATGGACAATACTAGTTGAAATGGATAAAAGTGGCAAATTAAAAACATGTAAAAGCTTAAGATTAAAATACTTACATCATATAAACTTGATCATCATGTTAACTACATGTATACATATATATTTACTTTATTTATGAGTTCTCGTTAATTATTACCGACTAGAAATCTAAGACCCGTTACTAATTGTATAGGTCTTGGTTGATCGACTCGCCTACTCCCGAAGTTCTTATTCATATCGCTATTCTCTTCCGACATCAGTAGTGAGTTCATAGCCTCGCATTTTTAATACTTTAATTGTTTTATAAACCCGCAAGGGGGATAACATGCTTGTTTTTAAAAATAGAACACAAGGGACCCGAATGTATGCTAGTAGCCTTGATTATTATAAGTTAGCTTAACTCGCTAGATAAAAGACCCGCGGAAATCATGAATTGTTAACTACCGGGTAATGGTAGACGCTTATACATGAAATAATACTATTTGGAGGTTGCCACCTCCAATCCGTGACGACTGGCTATAGTCATGTGTCGGAGAATGACACCACGGATGCGTTGTATAGAGAGTAATATGCACTCATAGCGAGGGTGTATAATGGGCATTCTTTTTAGATGGTAACGTTCAATGTCATGAGACTTATAATAATCCCCTTATAACTTTGTTTGATCCACATCGTTATGTATTGATGATTTTGAGAAATGATACTTGTGTTCGGAATTTAATATATATATATAAACTGTATGGATTCACTCAACATTATTGTGGACTTTTTAGCATGTTTTATCTCAGGTCATTGAAGGTAATTCGGTGATGAAGATTTCGGCGAAGCTAATGAAATAAATATTTTGAAGGCCCATTTAAAGAAAATCATTCAAAGAAAATATTTGAAAATGATGTATTGATTATGAAACTATTTGGGACCTATGTTGGGAAACTTTTATTTCGAATGGTTATACTTAAAAACGTCTCTTTTCGAGTCGTTTTCTATGCTTGAGTTATTGTATTAAGACGTAGCACCCCAAATGACCTTTCCGCTGATATGTGAAAAATGGGGGTGTTACACAATTGATTTATATTTCTTGTGTAGCTCTTTTTCTGCTTAATCGATCTCTTGGTCATGTAGGCTTGATTCAGTATGTTAAGCCCTTAAATGATCAATAATGGAAAATACTAATAAAACTAATGGCCATTCAAAGATGCTTGGATATTTTCATGTTATTCATCAACCATTTGAGTTTCATTGAATTGTTGCTATGTTCTACGTTTTCTTCGTTTACTAATAAAGTTGAATGTAATTTGTGTGTCTCTTAGACTCAGGATAATTATATTGCATGTAAATTGACATTGTAAAGCCATTTTTATTACTATAGTCATGCTATCATAATATTTAATGTTCTAGATATTAATTTTAACACCCTCAATTTATATCAAGATTCGGGTCCAACAATGGGGTGTTAATAATAAGTACAACAGTCATATATTATATAGAACGACTCAAAAAGAGACGTTATCAAACACGTTCCATTCCAAAAGAAAATTTCAGAGTGCAAGCGTTGCGCCAACATAAAATTAACAAGACACAAGTGTTCAACAAAATATAAAGACGTTGTTTTTGAGGAATGGAAATCAAGTGTTTTAAAAAAATTCATTCTTAAGCGCAACTTCCTCCTCGTCCCAAGCTCCAAGTCCTTAGATTTGATTACCTGAGATAAACATGCTTAAAAGGTCAACAAAACGTTGCGTGAAATCCATAGGTTTATAAGTGTAAATGATAGAACACAAATATTTAAATCATAGGAAAACTTGTGGATCAAACAAGTTTTAGATATATATGCATTGAGCTCGTGACAACCGATCCTTTTGACGAGATAAAAATGTAGTTTTCCCCAAAAGATTAGGTATTAATGCCATATACCTATAACTTCTCAGATAATATATCCGTTGCAAGTGGGTGTTCCAAAAGGATTCAAACCCCAGACGGGGAGTCACCCCATAGGCCTATTTATTACCATAGATTCTACCCATCACAAGTAGTTAACGGTTCACGATATTAGGGTCTTTAGAAATAGGTACTCAAGCATTAAGCATACAATTCAGGTCCAGCATACTAAAAGTAATTTGTGTTCAATTTTATAAATACAAGCATGTATCTCCCCCACGGGTTTTAAGAAAACAATTAAAGTAGTAAAGGCGAGGCTATGAACTCACCGTGAGTAGAAGATCAAATGAGATATCAACGAGATAGAAGACTCCAACGATTAGCCAGGACTTATAAAGCAAGTCGCGACTTAGAATTATAAATAAAATCGTTATAGTAAGAATAGTTATATAATACTAGTTAAAAATCTAAAACTTGAACGACATTGCACCAAGACTTAACCAAGGTATTTATACTTCAAAATATGATTACTAATTTGGTCTTATAGGTAAATAAACATCTAGTAAGTTTCATGTATCAATTCTTGTTTCGCTTATGTGTATCTATACGTTTTATGTTTCAACAAACGACGTAAAACTCTACATTCTGATTTGACTTGTTTTCATGGATCCATATCTCCTAATCCGTAAAGGATATGAAAATGATGTTTTCATCCCTAGAAAGGTCCTTGAGTATAGTTTCCAGAACATTAATCCAATCAATCATACCATTTACCAATCCACGGGAAATGGATTTTTACTAACTATAATCCCAAACAGAAAGTTAACTGAATTTCTAACGTTTACGGTTTCGGCCATAAATCCTATTCTATAATAGATTTTTCATTGAATCCAAAGAGAGGATAAAGGTTATAATATCTTGTGATTAACCATGTTTTAAAACCTAAGTTTATTGCACAATAACCAGGAGCAAAACAAGTTTTCCAACAGTCGCTCTAGATTTGACCTTCTTCGGTATAAAGGTCATATCTGCCTCATCCGGAATCGATACAAAAGCGTACAATTCATCACATGTACCTAAGACCTATATCTATCCACCCAAGTCTTTTGTTTACTGACTCTAAGCCAAAATTTTTGAGAAAACACCATGTTTCCCTACTGACCTAAAAACAGTCCCAACATCTACTCATAAACTCAATCAAAACTCATCCAAATCATCAATTGAGCAATCACAAGGCCAAAATATATCAATGTAACATATCTCAAATCCATTACACTTCACTTACACTAACTAACTAAGATCAATGATAAAAAGAACTTGCATGTTCAATAAAATCAGAATCAAGAACATGCACTTAACAAAATCAAAACAATAAAAAGAAAAGAGTTTAAGGAACACTTTTAACTTACAATGGGGCTATTTAAGAGATCAAACACTAACCCTAATGGGTGTTGTGTTGTCGGCCGATTTCACCAACACCAACCCAAAGGAAACCCTAGCCTTTTTCTATTCCAATCTTGTTAACAATCACTCCTAGTTCATCCCTTGTGGTTCTTGTAGTCTTCAATCAAGTAAAACCCCTAAAAATCTCCAAGTTCTTGAAAATCAAGATTTTCTAAATCATGTGCATGATTGATTTTTGTTGTAGGAATAGGTTAAGGATGATTTTAGGGATCTTTTGGTGTAAAAAGGAAGTGTTTTTTTAAAGTTTTAATGGAGAAGATGGTGGTTTTGGGTTACTGTGGGTCGAACAGTAGAGAGAAGAGAGGGGGGAGTTGGATGGTTTTTGTAAATAACCGTGTGTGTGTGTGTGTTTTAATAAGTAAGGATGTATTTATATAAGGATGGTTATTAGTTACTTAAAAAAATAAAAGGGTGTGTTGGGTTGGGGTCGGTCGACGAAGAGAGAGGGAGAGAGAGTGGGCTTTGGCCCATTTTTGCCTAACTAATAATACCTATTAACCTGAGGCCTAATAACCTTTCCTAGTCTGATACTTTTTCCTAAATTGTGATTTTCGTCTCGGTTGCAATTTAAAACTCAAGAAAGACAAATATTATAAAACAAAAATAATTAGGCACTCAAGGACCGAATACGGAGTCATTGATTTCTCGATTATATAACAGAAAATTTTAAATTGTACGTTTCGAGAGGGTTTTTAAAATTGACGATTTTAATAAAAAGTCGATTAAGATAATAAAATGAATTATTTAAAATTTAAAAATCAATTATGAATTCAAATTAAGTAGTGATCTTAAATGCGGGGTTTTACATCCTCCCTCCTTATAGGAACGTCATCTTGGTGCTCGATTCCTCATACTCGTCTTCTTCTTGTTGAAGAAAAGGTGCGGGTACTTATTTTTGAAGAAATCTTCTCGTTCCCACGTAAACTTCGGACCTCGCCGCGAGTTCCAATGAACTTTACCGATAAGAATACGGCTTTGCTTGAGTTGTTTTACCTCACGATCCATAATTTCAACCAGTTCTTCTATAAAGTGCAGCTTGTCATCGAGCTGAATTTCTTCAAGCGGGATAATCAAATTCTCATCCGCCAAACACCTCTTTAGATACTGTTGAAGACTATGGTGGAGGTTGAAGGATGGTTTGAGAATGGGTGATGGTTCGAGAATTCAAAAGGGGAAGAACAATAAAATGATTGGTGGAGCAGGCCGGTTACATGGGCCAGGCTAAGACAATTAGGTTGGATTTGATTACATAATGACTATACATTTAGGTACATGTAACCTACAATTCAATATGAGATGATTATGACACTAATAACATGTCATAATATTACATTCTCCCACTTGACATGATATTTCTTCATGGTACAACATAAGGCTAGCAAATCAAATCTTATTGACCGTCATAATAAGTATCTCAACACAACAAATCACATAATGAGGATTATGGCGGTCATACATAGTATTTCTCGTATACTCCCTTCCATATATCACAACATTATGAACTCATCATGCTAGATTCATAAGTTATATATGAATAACATGCAGTCCACATACTTGTTACGATAATACATAAAATTTCTTATTCCAAACATAAATGCATGCTAAACATAATGAATAAGAAATAAAATCAGAAACATTTTATTGAGCTCAAGAGTGTTTAGAACATCATAATTAGTTATTAATACAACCAAGACCCAACCTAGGAACATGTTGCGTAAATTTCTTTGGTGGTAAACCCTTGGTAAGAGGATCCGCAATATTTAGATCCATACTAATATATGTTCGATATACACTCTTTATTTCTGAATTTCCTCTTTTACAATAAAGAACTTTATATCCATGTGTTTTGCACCTTTACAATACTTATCATTCTTATAGAAAAAAAGTGTTGCGGTATTATCATAATACATTTTCAGCGGCTTGCTTATAGTGTCGACAACCCCAAGCCCTGAAATAAAGTTCCGCAACCATAATGCATGAATAGTAGCCTCATAACAAGCTACAAATTCTGCTTCCATGATAGATGAATCTCTCAAGAATTTTATCGATATAGGCCTTTTGAGACAGTCATAATAGACCTTTAGATACGTCACGAAATATTGAAATTCCAGTCACATAAGATGCCTCAACCATATCTTTCATTTCAAAATTCTTAGAGAGATATCCTTTGGTTTCTTGTGCAATAAACCAAAGTCATTAGTCGCAAGCAAGATATTATCAACATATAGAACCAAAAATATAAACTTGCTCCCACTGATCTTGCGATATATACATCGATCAACGATGATTTCTTCAAAAACGAAAGATGTAATGGTATAATTGAACCTAATACACCATTGTCTAGAAGCTTGTTTAAGTCCATATATTGATTTTTTTAGTTTACACACCATTTTTCTTTACCATCAAGGAAAAACCCTTCAGATTGTTCCATATAAACTTTTTCCTCAATATTTCCATTCAGAAAGGCGGTTTTTACATCCATTTGATGTAGCTCTAATTCAAAATGAGCCACTAATGCCAATATTATTCTCAATGAATCCTTCTTTGAGGCGGGTGAGAAAGTCTTATTGTAATCAACACCATTTTTTCGAGTATAACCTTTGGCTACAAGTCTAGCTTTATATCTTTCAACATTGCCTTTAGAGTCGCATTTGGTCTTAAAGACCCATTTACTGTTGGTTGTGATCATGTCATACGGATATTTATACGGCTAGAAATACATGAGCCTACGGGGTCACACACGTTATACGCATAGATATCACTCTATTGGTATATATAATAATATAAGCGTATATTTATTATATATGTATTAATACTCAATTAATGTATATAATAATATAAGTGTATATTTATTATATATATTAATATTCCAACGTTAGAATACTAACGGTCGTTAATTAGTTCGTTTACGAATAATTAACTATAAGGCTTTTTAATTAATGGGTAATTAAATGTAATTAACCATAAATATTATAAAAGTCAAAAAGTCAACACTAAGGGTGTTGTGCATATAGTTCGACCAGATCTAGAAGATCTTAGGGTTGGATTGGGCTTGTGAGCTATCTTTTCCTCCAAGTTTTGTATTCTAGGTAAACCCTAAAATCATCTACTATATAAGGAGGATCCCCTAGCTCATAATCCAAATCCATTCTCCTCCTATTCTCCTAGTAGGTTCGAACCAAACAAACCCTTGGGGTAAATTGTTTGAGTTCGACTATTTGACGTATTCTTGAGCGTTGGTTCGTGGAACTAGCATTCGGGTGGTATTGTTCGACGTGTAGTGTATGAACCGTGTGGAGGTTACTTACTTTAGTAACTTGAAGGGTTTTCGATTTAGCATGTATTACACACATGCGTGTACTCGAAGAAGTCTCCGGTTCTTCACGTAGCTTGGTTGCTATTTGGTATGTTTTCTGTTTATTGTTTATGTTAATTATAAGTGCTATATGAATTAGATCTGTTGTGTAGCTCGTATAATATTCATGTAATTTTAGGTTATTTTAGATAATGATTTCTAACAGTGGCATCACGAGCCAGTCAATATAGCTTTATAATTACATAAAAAACAGAAAAAAGATGTAAAAAACGTATATTTTGTGTATATTTCTTGCCTTTTATGTGAAACCTATTTTAGAAATTTATTTAGTGAAATATATTTCTCCTAAAAATCACATAAAATATAGAAATTAAATATGCTACATATTTTGTGAATATTATTTTTCTTTTTTATGTGAAATTTTTTTAGAAAATTATTTTGTCCTAAAATATCACATAAATATAGAAAATTAATATTTACTTGCCTTTTTTATGAGAAATCTTATTTAAGAAATTATTCAGTAAAATATATTGTCCTAAATATCACCTAAAATAAGGAAACAAAATATGTGAAAGTTTTTACATTATTTAATATATATATATTGTTGCTTATTTATCATGTAATAAATTATCAACAATGGTTTGCGTGCATGTAAACCATGGTTATTAAGCTTAATATATATGTTATATGCATGTGTGTTATATGATATGCATGAAATCATTATGTGAATTAATTGGTTAATTACAAAAGATGAGAAGACTTTTGTTAAATTATTGTTTTAATTGCGTAAATGATTTTGTTTAGTATGATTAATTTGGTAAATATATTTTGCATGTTTTATATATATTGTGGCGTTTTTTTATATATAATATGCAAAAATGATTTTCAAAAATAATATGGACTAAAAGTACATGATTAAAATGCTTATTGTGTGTATATTGATACATACACTTTGCTAAATCGTGGACTATATACGTAAATTTTGTAACCTTCTTGCAAACGTTCTATAATGCATGGGATTAGTGGTTTCCGCAAGGGAACCCGCGACGGAACAATGCAAGAATAAACAAATTTTACATAAATATTTTAACAATATTTAAAGTATGTCGTAATCGTTACTAGGGTTTGATTATTTCCCGTGGGGAATTAACCTTATCCGTAGTAAGATCACTTATACATAGAAATATTGTAAACATGGTAACCATAATTTTATAAATGGCATGTGGTTTATAAAATTATGGGATTTCTATTTAAAGATAGTTTTTAAAACAAAATTGGAAATGATTTAAAATAACTAGTGTTATAAGGTTGTATGGATGCTTCTTTATACACAGTTTTGGTAATCTTGTTTTTATCAAAATATTTGTACCCTTAAAATTAAGTCATTTGCCATCCAAGTATGGAATCACTTGGTTTTGTTTTTCACTCTAAGACAGTCATAGGTGAATTGCAAAACAAGGTAATATAACAATCGTATGGTCAGACCTGAGACTGTAAAATTACAGATTTTGTATTGGACGACTTATATCGAATATGGTTGGTCAGACCTTCGACCCGAGGCATACGATGGGGTTAAACATGCTACTTGACATTATAATTCTGGATTATATTGCTTTGTGCCCCATAATGACTAAGAGTTGCACATGTTGACAATATTCTAGGGGTGAGCATAGGTCCAAGACCGGACCGGACCGGCCAAGACCGGACCGGACCGAGGACCGACTTGGTCCAAAACGCCGGACCGAGACCAGACCGAAATGGTACGGTCCGGTCCGGGTCGGTCTTCGGTCCGGTCGGTACTTCACGGCGGTAATCTTTGGGTTTTTGTTAAGCTCGACCGCGACCGAGATTAGAAACTAACAAAAAACCACCGGGGTACGAGGACCGGATCCGCGGTCGGTCTGGTCCGGTCGGTCGGTCCGGTCCGGTTCTTTCGTCAGGTCCGGTCAGGTATTTCCGGTTCATTATGTCTCCCATACATTTATCTCCCGCATATTACCTTTTGAGTTATACTGTTTCTAGTAGATCAACTGCATTAATGGTAGAACGTCAAGTTGGATCTTAGACCCTTGTAAAATTAATTGTTTATTCATATAAACATGGGTAGTTAATTTTTAAGGGATGAATGATCGAAAATACTAAAAATGAACTTTGCAAGTTCTTTTAATGTATTTATGCAACGTATACCCTAAAGAAGTTTGCTCTTACTTATTGAAGATAAACTGTGTCTATCTTCCTTGGGAAAATAAGACTATTTCCTTTACTTTTCACTTTTGGAAAAGTTATAATAGGAATGATAGAATTATCCTTAATTCCAATCGAACTCATACCAAACTTCATGTTAAGTTAACTGGACTTCTTATTCTTTCAAGATTGCTTCAATATCCTTTTTTTATTTTGATTTGAATCATAATAAGAAACTTAGATAACTAGAGAACTTGGGTCAATAGCTACCAAGAATAAAATATTTTGTTGTAAACAAGACATCTTTATGAGGTTTGATTAGAAGACGAAAATGTCACCACAATACTGGAAAAGGTGTAACATTCTGTATTTTCAGGTCATTTACGACGTCATCTATTTTACTAATTATTTTTTTTCTCGTACGCGTTTACTTTGAGCGAATAAAGGAGGAATTGCATGCTAATTTTTCAAGTTAATAAACAGCTGAGATGGCTAGAACTTGAACACACTTACTTGCATATCTAAGTACTTGCTTACTAGTCCATGTGACTCACATTAGCAATAATATGTAGATATTCAATATATGGAAAGATAAATTTCAATTACTTTTACTAGTGAAGGAACACTCATAATGTTGCCAGATCCAGTGGGAATAATGCATTTTATAAATGAAAATGACAAACTCGCAATGTTGTCAAATTTAGTGGGAGTTATGAGCTGTTTACCTCATAGACATCCTATTTTATTTCTGGCTTGGCTTAAATAAATAAATAACTTCATCATCAAGTGGTGAAACATCTTCATTTAGTAAAGAATCACTATGTATTATCCTAGATAACTTGTTGCCTTTGAGATGTCACTTTCGTTTAAATGTTATCTTTGATAGTTATGCACGATTCCTTATTAATAGATGGAGTTCTATATATACACTAGCTATGAGCTTGACACTACCATATTGTAAATACAAACAGACTAACTAGTGTGATGTCGTTTTATGCAAAGAAGTTGTACCCTGCACAAGTGGGAGAAATCTTTATTATGTGCAATGAACAACTTAGAACAATATGACTAATGGTTTCTTGACTGCAAAGTAAGAAAACTATTACTCTACTAGGACTCCTACACATTTAATGTAAGTAGCCCTATTAAGAGAACGTGTTAAGACAAAAAGATAAGCTACATGATTATGCTTTCTTAGAAATCATAAGCATGGAGTTTGAAATTAACTTGAACTGCCTATTGATTTACTTTAGTTTAACAATTGTTATGTCTTCTAGTTAAAGACATGTACATTAAGTCCTTTACTTGTGAAAAGACTTATACCGTAAAGTAAAAAGTTATCTTGTTATGTCTTCTTGTTAAAGACATGTACATGAAGTCATTGACTTGGTCAAAGACTTATAATGAATAGTAATGTATTAGATGTTTATGTCAACTTGTTAGTACATACACATTAAGTCGTTGACTTGATCAAGGACTTATAAAAGGATGTAATTGGCTTAGTAATACTATTGATACCATTACGTTTTAACTTAAGTTGGTATAATAGGAAAAAGCCATAAAAGTATAAGATCAATCTTATTGGAGTACCACATTTTATGGTATGTTCAACAAGGGTAATCAAACTATATATTGATATGATTTTGATTCATGATGACCTTAACTTATTTAACTCCTAAAAAGATCATGGTTAGATAATTGAGTATGTCGTGGATATACCCAATTAGACTCCAACCTAGAAGGTTAATTAAGATAAATGAGATGTATCTCATTATGTCTTGATTAAAGTTCTATATTTGGTCAAAATCTCTTGGAGATTATTATTGACAAATTCCTAGAACTGTTAAGTGTATTTTAGTGGATACCCAAAGGAAATGATAGGATGCCATTTCTACAACCATACGAGAACAAGTTTTTGTTGCTCATCATGCTGAGTTATTTGAGAATAGTCTCAAATGTACAAAAAGCGAGTGGAAGTATTGTAGGTCTTGGATTAATTCAAGAAGAAGATACATAAACCTTCTAAACGCACTAGCGAATGTCATACTAAGGCTAAACATGAAAATGATAAATCTTAGAATGATATTACTCATATTCATAGATCCGCATGGATACCTCATGAGATTTTTCTATATCAATGGTGAGGATGATGAGTTAGAGGATCATTATGAACCTGCTAACCATAAGAGATGCATTATTATATCTTGGATTTAATGAATGACTCAAAGACTATGAATGAAGAGATGTTGTCCTAAAGGAGATAATCATATTCTTAGAATTTGTTTTATCTTTAACCTATCAGGTGTGAATGAGTTTCCTTTTAGAAAAGACTCATAAGGACAATGTTGTATACATATTTACTATGTGTCAAATGACATAAGTGTTTACTCATACTCAAGTAATTTATTATGATTAAAACTTACTTATTTATGAACTTTAAATATATAAAGATGATAGAATTGTCATACTTGTTTTCTTGGAAGGAAATGTGATAAATTAGATTTCAAGAACTCTTTATTAAATGATTACTTAGAGAGGACGATATGTAATTAAATTAAGGTTTTATGAATCCAATATAATCTTTAGAAAATATACAAGAATGCTAGTATCCAAGTATGGATTAATAGCATGCATCTAACGAGCATAATCTTAAGTTTAATTGTTAAATAAATCACTTGTTGGATTTGATTTTTAATTATAAATAAGATAGCTCATGAGTACATCTCAAAGTTAGTGAGAGTAATTGTTTTACTTTTCTAAAATAGATTATGTTATTGAACATAATTAGAAATAATTTATTTATCTAAATAAGATTTTATCTCTTAGACTGAAATAGAGTTTCTTGTAAGTATTTTAGAAGATAAAACATGTAACCTTGGAATAATATGTTTGATACATATGTGGTGAATTAAGTCCGAGTACAATATGAAATATCATTTGAGTAAAACTCGAATGATCTATCTCACTTGATGAGATTGAACACGTGAATGGAAATCTTAAGTCCCACTAAAGGATTCATTATGTACATCATATTGTGTATGGGTGATGTGACAACATTGGAGTCTAATTGAAAGATATTAGAAGGAACATTCTGATTAATGTTTAGATTAGGAATTCATTCCTAAAATTAATAATGAAGATACTATAGATATACATTGTGATAATCATAGTAAGATCAACAAACCTTGGGTTTGTGTGATATCCAAACATTATTAAAGAAGTGTTCAGAATTTACAGTAGGTTAGCACAGTGTTGTTAGTATACACTAGTGCTGGTTTTAATTGAGATGATACTCAATTTTTGTAGAAGCAAGTTTTTGCTGATTACGTATGCTTGGTTTAAAAGTGTAGTTGCAATACTATATTAAAAGAATAAGGATGCTTTACAGTTTGGAAAACTGTTGAGATGACTGTCTCCATTAGGATGTTTTGTGTATGTCATACATCTTATGGAGTGTAAAGTGACTAGACTCATGTAAGTTATACTTATAAGTGAGTGCACACTTACAAAATAACAATCATAATAATTATTCAAAGTACTTCACTATTCGTGAATTTTTGAAATAAGTATTCTTAAAGTCCCACAAGATCATGACCTAGTTGATATGTTCATGGAACCAATGCCTTACCATTAATTGTGATTGTTGTGGATAAGACATTAGTACTTAACTGGGGTCATCATGCACTGATCCTATTTGGTATTTGGATAATGGAACTGTAAGCAGTTGTATTAAACAATAAATTGACATACGTGGTATGATCGTTTTCATTTATACTACTGTGTTCTATATTTGCATGTTTAAATCCTTGAATAAATTTATTTATTCTAAATTATGTCCATTGTCAGTTAACAATATGGGAATATTATTGAGATAAGACACATGTTAGTGTTTGGTTGTATTATGGAGAATATGTAAAGATGATTATGCCAACTTCACATGTTATTCAATAAGATTGAATATTGGATACCCCACCTGTGTAGATCACTTTATGGATCGACGTCATTAGGTGCATTACACACATGGTAAAAGTTATGTTTATCCTTAGACTTGATATGCAAGCAGGTTTTCATGTATGGATAGCATTTCTTGATTATAAGTCTACCACTAGTCTGTCAAAAGGTAGTTATAAGGGCTATTTTTAGAAGTGTTTTGAAGTACATGACAAACACTTGTAGTCAAAATAGAATTTGTTCCTCCACATGTTTGGGAGTTAGATACTTACTGAGCCCCTCGTTGGGTTGACCAGATGTGTACGTGGCCGCGTCCAAAGTGTAGTTAAGATGATTCTTTTGTAATCTTGATCAATACAGATGCGAGAAACAAAATCGTTAAACTATGGAATGACTATTAATCCATATCCATATTTAACATTGTATCTGAAACAAAAGGATAGGACTAACTAAAACCATTAAAGGATGAGTTGTTTACCAAAACTATATACCCAGATATTTCTGGGAGCATTGATGATGTTGCTAGACTATTCGTCAATGTTAGTATGTTATATTCTTGTATGTCATGGGACATTCTCAAGTAGAGTTGTTGTTTGTCGCTCAATGTCATCGGTTAATTTATACGGCTAGGAATACGTGAGCCTATGGGGTCACACACGTTATACACATAGATATCATTCTATTGGTATATATAATAATATAAGCGTATATTTATTATATATGTATTAATACTCGATTAATGTATATATTAATATAAGTGTATATTCATTATGTATGTTAATATTCCAACGATAGAATACTAATGGTCGTTAATTAGTTCGTTTACGAATAATTAACTATAAGGCTTTTTAATTAATGGGTAATTAAATGTAATTAACATTAATTATGTTAAAAGTCAATATAGTCCTTCACCATGGTGTTCTTGGTTATTAGTTCACGACAGGACTCTTGTAGATATAAGGGTGATTGGGCTTGTGAGTTATCTTTTCCTCTAAGTTATGTATTTTAGGTAAACCCTAAAATTATTTTTGGATATTCTTATGAGGCAATTTATTCAATATCTAAGTTTTGTAATATATATTTATGTTTTTATTTTATATTTTTTTAAATTTTTTTTATTTATTTAATTTTTTCTTTAACCATAAATATTATAAAAGTCAAAAAGTCAACACCAAGGGTGTTATGGATATAGTTCGACCGGATCTAAAAGATCTCAGGGTTGGATTGGGCTTGTGAGTTATCTTTTCCTCCAAGTTATGTATTTTAGGTAAACCCTAAAATCATATACTATATAAAGAGGATCCTCTAGCTCATAATCCAAATCTTTTCTCCTCCTCTTCTCCTAGTAGGTTCGAACCAAACAAACCCTTGGGGTAAATTGTTTGAGTTTGACTACTTGACGTATTCTTGAGCGTTGGTTTGTGGAACTAGCATTCGGCTGGTATTGTTCGACGTGTAGTGTATGAACTGTATGAAGGTTGCTTACTTTAGTAACTTGAAGCGTTTTTGGTTTAGCATGTATTACACACATGTGTATACTCGAAGAAGTCTCCAGTTCTTCACGTAGCTTGGTTGCTATTCGGTATGTTTTCTATTTATTGTTTATGTTAATTATAAGTGATATATGAATTAGATCTCCTGCATAGCTCATATGATATTAATGTAATATTATATTATTTTAGATAACGATTTCCAACATTTACAACCAACTCGTTTAGAACCTTCTGGCAAGTTTATAAGATCCTTGACTTTATTTTGAGCCATTGATTTCAACTCTTCTTTCATAGCATCAATCCACATTTCAGACTTGTCACCTTTTATGGCTTGTGAAAAAGATACAGGATCATTATCAATGCCAATATCAAAATCCGTCTCTTGCAAGTAAACTATATATTCATCAGGAACAACTGGCTTTCTAACTCTTGCAGGTTTGTTTAATGCTATTCTAACCGGTTTACTTGTTTGAGTTAGTAAGTTATTTTCTTCATGGGGGTGTTTATTCATTATTCAAATATTTTTCTTGATTTTTAAATACAGGAACAACATTTGGTGTAGTTGTGGATTTATGAACATTCATGGGTGATGGATCATCATCCCTTATTTCGTTAATATCCACAACTTGATTTTCAACACTCCCACTAACTTCACCTTTTTCTAGAAATTTGGCATTGCATGTTTCAACAATTTTAGAACTATGGTTTGGACAATAAAACCTATACCCTTTAGACTTCTCTTGGTAACCAATAAAGTAACCACTGACGGTTCGAGAATCTATTTTTTCTTTCTTATGTATTGTAAACTCGTGCCTCTGCTGGACAACCCAAACATGCAGGTGTCTCATACTAGGTTTCCTTCTAGTCCATAAATCAAATGGGTTTTTGGAACTGACTTACCATAAACTTTTGGGTAAAGAGATTTACTTATCATGCTCCTAACCATCTCCATTAATGTTCTATTTTGCCTTTCTACCACGCCATTTTGTTTTGACATGCCTGGCATAGTATATTGAGCACATATGCCGTAAGGGACCAGGACACTATCCAGATTCATCATACTTTCCATAATATTTACCACCTTTACCAGATCTTACAATTTTTACCTTTCTATCTAGTTGCGTCTCAACCTTATTTACAAATACCTCGAGGGCATTTATTGATTAAGATTTTTCATGCAACAAATAGACATATCCATAACGTGAAAAATCATCTATGAATGTGATTAAGTATTTTTCTCTAGTGAAGGATGGAGTATCAAATGGTCCACAAATATCAGTGTGTATAATTTCAAAGAGATCGCTGCTTCTTGTGGCACCTTTCTTGTTATGTTTGGTTTGCTTACCCATAATGCATTCCACACATAAGCCAAAATCAGTGAAGTCTAGATTTGGTATAATCTCGTTCTTCACCAATCATTG